>UXUI01008699.1:9794-23584 GCA_900576705.1 Enterobius vermicularis
TCTCGTTTGAAATTCAAGTTCAAAAAAATTAAATTAATTGTAATTATACATCATGTATTTAGTGAACCACCAAGAAAAATTTCTTACCTTAAACTGTTGGTCGTCATCGATAGTAGTAAGCCAAAAACTAAACTTATTGGCGAAATAGTGACAGGTACCTCTTGCACCGTTGCACTCAATAAATGGCGTTGCACGGAAATCTTCCAAACACGATCCAGGTGAACTTTAACAAGATAAAAACCATATCTAACTTATCGTCAATTTGTTCTGATCAGGAAAGGTTTCAGAAATGCCGTAAATACTTTTTGAAATAAAATTTAAAAAGAGTTTTATTTTGTTTTTGCTTCGACATTATTGCTCAAAAACATCCAATCTTCTGAAACATAGGCCCTATGCGTAACATTATAAAAAAACCTTTTCTCAAGCTCCTATTATATACATTGTCATTGTTATCCATCAAATTTCCCGTAATTGTGGAAACGCTTTTCAAAGTCATCAAGTAATAAGGAAATTTGAAAAACCTTTGACAGAAATAAAGTCAAAATGGTAATAATTTGATACTCTACTATAACAGTTATAATAAGTCGGACAAAATTAAACGATACCTGAGTGACTGTCCACCGCCTTCTGCACCAGCCCCAGTATGCATAGCAAAAGAATAACCGATCCACAGTGAGCTCCAGCCAGCAGGACAATTTGGTATTTGAATGGTCTGCGAATGAACTGCTATAACGTTCGCTGGAGCTTCGCAGACGGAGCACCTTAAAAATTTCACATTCTCGTCAGATATTTTAATTTCATCTAAAATCTATAGACAATTGCTAATTTTGCTACTAAAAATTAAAAAGCAAGAATTAAAAAATAATTAACATACCGTGATATATATGGTTCAATTTCTGCCTCACTAACAGGCATCATTGGAATAGGTGCCGAAGTCGACAACCAGTACGATTTGTCATTACGAGAAGCATAGTTGCAGACATTGTTAAAATCGCAAAACAAAAATGGCATTGTTGAAAACCTTGAGAGACATGAACCAGCGTGTCCTAAAATAAAGCTTTAAAATCAATGCTTTTACGTATGCTGTTTAGTGTCGTTATGCATGAGAATCATGAAAATTTTGTGATGCTAGAGTGCGCAAGAATTTTAATTAGGCAGTTGTTGCACGAACATTTGTTATCCAATTCTCCAACCATCTTCATTACAGAAGAAGTCAGATTGCTTTTTAAGAAGCATTAGTTTTTATGTCTTCTTCAAGATTTCTGACTTTTTCCGAAAAAGTAATAAGACGAAAACGAAAACTAAAAGAAAGCCTAATTGTGACGTTACCCGAGCGGCAAAAGAGGAAATTGAGAGGAAAAATCAATTTTTAAATCATCAGCAGGGATTTACAAATGCGTTAAAAACATTGGAAAAGAAGCACAAAGTCAGGATAAAAAACTGATATATTTTTAACACTTACAGAAAGCAAAACTTTTTGAACGATTAAATTTTTTATGCTTCGCTAAAAAACAATGAGGCATTTGACAGATAATTAATTTACACATTATTAGTCAACTGACCTAGATCTTGATTGTGGGATTTTTCATTTCCCTCAATGTAGAGCAACGAATAACCATCCCACAGTTTTTGTTGCCCAGGTGGACAAACTGGAATATCGACTGTTTGACTATGTTTAACCAAAAGAAAACCGTTAGTGTTTGTTGGTCCAGGAGGACCTGGCGGACCGATCAAGCCGGGAACACCAGGTGGACCAGGTGGACCATCAATTCCAGGAAGGCCAGGTAAGCCTGGGATACCGCGTTCTCCTCGCTCTCCTGGTTGACCTGGGAAACCGTCACTTCCCCTTGCACCGTCCTTCCCCGGCGGACCTAAAACCGAAGAAAAGTTTTAGTTTTATCACCCTTTTAATAAACAAAATATTTTTAACGAAGGAAGTTCCGACTTAATAGTTGTTACGCACTTTCATCAAATTACAGATATTTCTCTAGAAAATTAAGAGACTTAGAGTTGATGGCGCAGACAACTACTCTAGAAACAGATGTTCCTGAAACTATTGCCGAATTCTCTCGATTTAAGTGTTCTTCAATTTATCTTTTTGGCAAATATCGCTACATTGTTACTTCTGATAAAGATAATTAAATAATTTTTTTGGGAAAAAATTTGCCATTACAGAAAATACTTCTCAAAATTTTTACATAAATTACATCAAAAACTGATTTAAGCAAGTGTAAATTAAACCGAGGAGAAAATATTGCCCAACAATGCCAAAAAAAGGTTTTTATTATTACTATATCTAGGCTCAAATTGAAAAAAACGGTTCTAACCATCAAGTCCAGGAGCACCATCAAGACCTGGAAGACCTTTTTCTCCTCGTATTCCTGGTGGACCAATAGGTCCCACATCACCTTTTTCTCCGGGTTTTACTATCGGCTGTGGTCCTGGCGGTCCCATGGGACCTGGCGGTCCATCAGAACCAGGAAGACCATCTCGGCCAGGAGGGCCTGGCAAACCTGCATCACCTTTTTCCCCCTGTAAACCAGGAAGACCAGCTTCTCCAGGTAAGCCTGATTCACCTTTCTGGCCAGGAAATCCCGGCATACCCAGTTCTCCTAGAACGACAAGATCTTGTGAGTGCTATCATAAAAGACAATTAAAGCAACACAGTACCTCACGCTTACACAATTATCATTTTTAAACCATTTTATTTTACCGTTAAAACCAAGTTCTCACCTTTTGGCCCGGGTACACCAGGAAGACCCATGATACCTTCTGGCCCTCGCAACCCTCTTTCGCCTTTAATTCCTGGTTGTCCAGGAATTCCTGGCATTCCTGGAGGTCCCGGTAGACCATCATTCCCTCTTGTACCTGGTATTCCAGGTAAGCCTGCATCACCTTTATCTCCTGGAATTCCAGGAAAACCAGGCTCACCCTTCATCCCTATAACGCCTGGAAGGCCTTGTGGTCCTTTTTCTCCTTTTTGACCCGGTATTCCAGGAAGTCCGTCATTGCCAGGAATGCCTGGGAGGCCATCTTTACCTTTCGGCATGACTGCTGGTGCTCCTAAAATATTTTTTTTTCACGAACTAGTTTTTTAACACAGAGAACAGTATCAACCATTTCTGCAGTGTTGTTTCGAGCATATAAATTCTTTACCTGGTAGGCCTGGTAAACCGGGATAGCCCTTTTCTCCTTTTACTCCAACAGGTCCTGGTAAACCTGGTTCACCAGGCAAACCTGGGAATCCAGCGTCTCCCTTTATTCCACGAAGACCTGGAAGACCACCTTGTCCTGGAATCCCTGGCATGCCTTTGATTCCCGGAAATCCAGGAGGCCCTTCGATACCTTTTGGTCCAGTGGGCCCTGGCATCCCAGGTATACCAGATAAACCAGTTTCACCCTTTTCACCAGGAAGACCGTCAAGTCCTGGTTCTCCAGGTATCCCGGGCAAACCACTATCACCTTTTTCTCCTCGAATACCAGGAGGCCCCATGGGACCTTCGAGACCAGGAGGCCCAGGAGGTCCTGGTTGACAAGCGTAGCCTTTATCACCTTTTTGCCCTGGTAGACCAGGAGCTCCGGGTAACCCTGGTTGACCCGGTTCTCCCGGATACCCCTAAACAACAAATGCAATGCAGTTACCTCCAAATAAAGTTGTCGAAGAACCGAAAATATATTTATATCTGAACTCAATTTTAATACTATAAACAACTACGTGTCTACGCAAAATATCTTAAAGTTAAGTATAAGATGGGAGCTAGTTTATTTGGAAGGAAAATTTGGCGCATACAGGTTCGCCCTTAAGACCAGGAAAACCCGGTGGGCCATCCATTCCTTTAGGACCTGGAAATCCAGGACGGCCTTGTTTTCCAGGGACTCCTGCAATTCCTTTTTCCCCTGGTACACCGGGAATGCCGTATCCTTGTTCACCCTTGTCTCCTTTCATTCCAGGAATGCCAGGAAATCCTGGTGATCCTAAAAAATTTAAGAATTTATGACTAAAAAAGCAATTTTCATTAGTTTCACTCGTGGTTCTCAAGTAGCAAAAAATATTCAGTTAATAATTTCTCATGAATCGAAACAAAATAAGAAACTATACTGCACCTGTCGGTCCTCGAAGGCCAGGCTGCCCTGGTATCCCAGCTTCTCCTTTCTCACCATCTTGACCTGGTATTCCGGGCTGTCCAACTTCTCCAGGTAAACCATCAAATCCTCGTTCACCTTTCATCCCAGGAGCCCCAGGAAAGCCATCCAACCCAGGAGGCCCAGGCAGCCCTGTATTACCTTTAGGCCCCGGAGCACCAGGAACACCAGAGATGCCTTGTTCTCCTTTAGGTCCTATTTCTCCAGGAAGGCCGGGCAAACCAATTTCTCCTAAAGTTTTGAAAACAGGAGGAAACTCAAAAAAATATTAAACTTACATAGTTCATTTTAACAATTATTTCTGTGCTAGCTCTAATGCCATTTTTCTTGGAACAATAAAATTTAAATGAAGAAAAAAGTAAAAAAAAAGAGTGATCAGCTGTTTGAATCAAATTGGTTAAACCTTTCTGCCCAGGTATTCCAGGAAGTCCCATTTGTCCTTTTATACCCGGCAGTCCAGGCTTTCCAGGTGGCCCTGCAAATCCAGGTGCTCCTGGAGTGCCCGCTTTACCCTTCAATCCAGGTAAGCCAGGAAGACCACGCAAGCCTTCGTTTCCTTTCTCACCAGGAAATCCTGGAGAACCAGGAGGTCCAGAAGGACCTACAGCGCCTTCCAAACCTGCAAAACACTTTTCATAATGCAAGAAACTAAAGCGACGTAAGAATAGTTATAAGAAGTATCTTTTCGCTTCCTTGACTATAAATTGCTAAAATAATTACCCGGTTCCCCTGGGAAACCCATATCGCCTTTCATGCCCGGAAAACCAGGCGGACCACTTGACCCAGGTAAGCCACTCTCTCCTGGAAAGCCAGGAGGTCCAGGTAGCCCAGGTTCACCATCTAGTCCAGGTAATCCAGGAAGTCCAGGGACTCCCATTTCGCCTTTGAAACCAGGAAGGCCTGGTGGCCCTTCAGGACCTGGTAGCGATGGTGGACAGTCTCCTGGTAAACCAGGTAAACCCGGCTCACCTGGGTAACCTCGTTCTCCTAACTTTCCATCAGCTCCAGGTTTCCCCGGCATTCCTACAAGATTACAAATTTTTCAGTAAATAGCTGTATCTTTGTATTCTTTAAAAAGCAGATCCAATGTCTCTCCACAACAAATGAGGAAGTAAAATGAACCTCTGAGAATTTTAAAGAATCATTGCACAGTCTTTTAAAAGAAAGATCCAAGTTACTCCAAATACATACCTGGTATTCCAATTTCTCCAGGTGGACCTGCAGAACCAGGTGGCCCTGGTGGTCCCGGAAAGCCAGGATTGCCTTTAATTCCTGGAACACCTGGTCGACCAGGTATTCTAGGCCAACCGTCTGAACCAAATTTGCCGCCGTATCCTTGTTGAGATTGTGCAAAAAGAGAGCCAGGACCCGTTCCTGCCCCAAAAGTGGCATTTACGATTTCTTTTATTGAAATTTCAGCTGGAAGACCTGGTGGACCCGGAAATCCTCGTTCTCCTTTCATTCCGGGCATCCCTGGAACTCCTGGAAGGCCATAACCAGGTTCACCTTTCGGGCCTGGCAAACCTGCCATTCCCTCTTTACCCGGCTTCCCGGGTACACCTTGTGGTCCTGGTTCTCCCTTAAAGCAACACTTGATCACTACTGATACTTGCAGTATCACATCATAGCTTCTCGTACTCAGATTTCTTGAAATACTGATGTATAAATTTCGAAGACCAGAACTTAAACTGGCGGTGAAGAAAAAAAAAAAGTTTAATTCGCTTTAAAAAGATATAAGTCTTGCTCTGTAGTCCAGAAAGTCGATACTGTGATAAAAACTGTGTTTCCTAATTTTGTTACAAGGCCATAAATCTGGTTCTTGAGTACACTTTTAAAGTATACATCTTTAATAAATCCTTACTTTTGGACCAGGCGGTCCAATCGCTCCAGTAACTCCTGGAAAACCTTCAGCACCTGGGAGGCCGTCATCTCCTGGAAGACCTGGAAAACCTGGTTCGCCTTTTTGACCAGGATACCCTGGAGGACCTGGCCGCAAATTCAACTGTGTAGGTTCACCCTTTTGTCCTGGCACACCTGGAAGACCATCTAATCCAGGAGGTCCTGGGGGGCCTGGCCGTCCAGGAGAACCCGCAGGTCCGTCGTCACCAGGTTCACCAGGTGCACCTGGTATACCGGGTAAGCCGCGTTCTCCCTGAGGCCCCGGAAGTCCGGAGAATCCCGCATCTCCTGAAAATTGAAGAAAAACTCTAATTCATTAAAGCAAGTTCAGATCAAAACTAAAAATTCATGAACTTTATCAAATTTTCATAAAGTTAAATAAACTAACAAAGTTGACAGCAATTACTAGTTATAATCTTAAGACTCAAGAAAATACCTTTTGTCAGTTAATAGATAGTACGAAAAGTGGAGAACTAAGAATTTTTGGCCGTAGACAAAAAAGGAATCGCTTTTATGCAACTTGAAATGTACCTTTTTCTCCTTTCATTCCTGGAGCGCATATAGAACAAGTCCCTCCTCTTTCACCTTTTGGTCCAGGAAGACCAGGATGTCCCGGTGTTCCATCCCTACCATCGTAGCCTTTTGGACCAGGTGGACCTCTAGGACCTGGCGGCCCTGGCAATCCGTTCAGTGAATCTCCTGGTGGGCCTAAAGTTGAAAAACCATAGATTTAAATTAGTTTTGAATTTGTACAACAGCATTTTAATTCCCGACTTCCATCAAATTATAAATTTATGTGAATTCCATAGAAACATACCACGTAATCCAGGCAAACCCATTTCCCCTTTCCGTCCAGGCATGCCGTCAATTCCCGGTTTACCGTCTTTGCCGGGGACTCCAGGAATACTTTTGCCATCTCTACCTCTCGCTCCTGGCTCTCCTTTTGGACCCTGCGGTCCAGTAAGCCCAGGCGGACCAGTCATACCTGGCGCACCAGGAATGCCGCTATCACCTTTAACGAGAATCCATTAAAAAAACTTGTACTGAGCATACCTAAACTCTTATTACTGAAGTTATTGCACAAATTCCTGGTTTTCGTCGTCATCAGGAAATTGATGCTGTAAATAAACTACTTATATCTTGTGTAAAAAAGGACAATAAACAAAAAGTTACCTTTTTCACCTTTGGGACCTGGTGGGCCTTCCATGCCTGGAATACCCGGAAGCCCAACTCCTCCCTGTAAACCAGGGGGTCCGGGAGGACCCGGTAAACCACGAAATCCGTCAGCTCCTGGAGGGCCTGGTTGACCTTCCCTTCCAGGTGGGCCAGGTGGGCCCGGAGGACCATCAGAGAAGTCTCCTCCCTGGAACATGCGGTCTACTTAAAGAACAGTTAGAGAGTGTTGAGATGACTTAGAAATTAAATAAATGGTAAATTGATAATTAATAAATGATAATTTTGAAAACTTCTTGAATTAAAAAGTAGAGTATAAAAATTAGATAAATCTTTACCCCAGGTGGTCCAGGTGGTCCTCTACTTCCCTTTTCACCATCGCGGCCTGGAAAACCAGGTTCTCCTTTTTGACCAGGTAATCCTGGATAACCAGGCGGCCCATCAGTACCACGATCGCCTTTAAAACCTGGTGCCCCAGGCAGCCCAGGTCTTCCTTCTTTACCCTAAAAAAAAATTTTTTTTAAAGCTTTACCTAGTTAAATTAAAATCTGCAGATGTTTATCATCCCTCTTTCACATAGTAATTAAAATAATTTTTATATCTATTATTATTTTTGTTAAAACCAAAAGCCAATTACTTACACAGAAAAAAACGAAATTTGTGAATATACAAATAAAGCGCAACAAGCCAGAATGACCTATAGCGGTCGTGATAATTTAAATCATTAAATTCTATTAGATATGCAAAGTGGTGTACATCCGTCATTAATAAATTAGGAACGCATTAGTGAAACAATTTTGGAAGTATTTTTAAGTATACTTTTTTAAAAACAAATGTCTTAGAAGAAACAAGAAGCAAAGAGGTTTGCTTTCCACAAGACCTGAAGCAGATAAAAGTATTACACGAATCCAACAAAAAACTGACTCTTGGTCCAGCTGGTCCCGATAGGCCTTTCTCTCCTTTCATTCCTGGCATACCCGGTTGACCAGCTATTCCAGGTGTTCCTGGATAACCACGCGGCCCTGTCTCTCCCGGATCACCCTTGAAAATTTTTGAAAATTTATTCACATAACTTTGTAACAAAAAAATATTGAAATACTAATACGATAATTAAGAATAATGGTTAAAATCTTTCATATAAAGCACCATAAAAGCAAATAATTAGTAAAACAAAGGTTATTATAAGCTTTGGAAGAAAAAAAGTAGCAATAGTGGAAATAGTGGAAATTAAAAGAACAACTAGTTCAAAGAATCCAAAAGAGGGTTTGCACTAATATGGACAAAGATTGATGCAAGAATTGCTTCTGTAAAGCATTAACATTTAATTCAATTATCGTCTAAGAAGCCTCCCAAATTAAATGAGAATAGACAACAATAAGCGAGTTGAACAGTTTATTTTTAAGAATTATGCAGTCCCAAATTATTTGTTTTGAAAAGTTGGTGCACTTTTTTTAAAAATCATAGGATAAGGTTACTTCTAATGTCTATGAACGGGTAAACAGTAAGCAGGCTGCAGGTTAATTCCAGAATTAAATTTTCTGACTAGACAGCTCACTGTTTAAAAACTGTTCACTACTCGACTCCCAGTAATAAAATTCAGACCAAAGAACCAAAATTTATACCTTAGTTCCTTTCTCTCCAGAAACGCCTCGTGGTCCAACTATTGAGCCAGAACCTGTAAACTCTCGAGGACCAGGAGGTCCTGGTGGTCCAGGTTGTCCCATGTCACCCTAAACACTTGCACATCTTAACCACTTTGAGCAACTGGTTTTAGACTATCTGTTTTCTTGATTTTTCTAGAATATTCAGCTAACCATAATATTTTTCAAATTCAAAATAAATATTAGCGAAGTAACATTTTTGAACTAATGCATCTGTTCCTTCAAAATCTCAAATAAATTAAACTTCAAAAATCCGAAAAAAAGAAAACAGACAACAGTGGAGCACTACGGTAAACTTTTCTAGCATGACGACAAAAGAAAGGTCACCCTAATGAGAGTGGTTTCTCTTATAAACAGTTATAATAATGCCTTTTCTTGTTCTTACAATTAATTCTGATTTATACTTATCTCAATCTACTTTACTTTACTGAGTTAAGAAAGTCATCAAAATTTACAGAAATTTTTCGTTTTAAATTTAATTCAAGAAATTTAAAGTTTGTTATAGAAGACTTCAACCTTGTAATTTTGCTTCCCTTCATTTATTCAATAAATTCCGAAACTTGTTTTTCAGAACACTTTCCTGTATAACAGCTAATAAATATTTGTTTTTTCCGACTGATTTCCAAGTAAAAAGCATATCTACTTTAGCAAACTACGTTACAGATTAGATGAAGTGATTGGCAACTACTAACTGGATCTCCTTTTGGTCCAATGCTGCCAATACCTGGATTGCCCGGAAGCCCCTGTTCACCTGGTGGTCCTCTTGGCCCCTAAATCAGTTTACAGACTTAATATCAAACAACAGATTACAGTAGCTTAGTTTAACAAATTCGGCTTAGCCCAGTCGCTTCAATATAAAGATGAAAACTGACAGCTTCTCCGATATCTCCTCGATCACCCTTGTCACCAGGAAAACCATCTCTTCCCGGAGGTCCTGGTAGTCCTGGCATCCCCGGCATGCCTGCATCACCCTAAATTTAAAAATTTATATAAACTCTAGAATAAAGTACAGGCACCTAGAAATAATTTTACAAACTAAGTTTCATTTAGAAGCAAATTAGCGACAAGAAAAAGATTAAATACTTTTTCTCCAGGAGCCCCGGCATAACCAATTGCAGGTTCTCCTTTCATACCAGGCAAACCTGGCGGTCCAGGAAAACCAGGCATTCCAGGTGGCCCTGGCCTTCCTGGAATACCAGGATCACCATTCGTCCCATTACAACCATCCCAACCAGGCGCTCCAGGCGGACCTGGTTCTCCAGGCCGACCATTGGCTCCATCGTTTCCAGGAAAGCCTGGAAGACCCGCCAAACCCCGATCGCCTTTGCTGCCAATTGGACCTACTGGTCCCTGTGCACCCTTCTGTCCCTTAGGTCCAGGAAGTCCTTCAGGACCAGGAAACCCTCGTATTCCTTGTTGTCCGGTTGGTCCTTGAGGTCCCGGCATTCCCTAAAAGTTTGTAATACTTAGTTTTTACTCTTAAAAAACTGTTTCTAAACTTACACGTATTCTACCTGAGGAACCAATTACAAGTCGAGTTTTCCTTGGGAAACTGATAATCCCATAAACTTCTTGATTTTGTCTTGAAAATAGCTTTTCAGTTCAGTTTTCTTAGTTATTTCAGTAATACACAAAAAATTTTGCAAAACGTCATTCAATGATGACTTTAACAATCTGGCTATACTAGCAACTATAAAAGTAACTTTAAATTTTTTTGACTAACAATTTTTTTTTCTCACCCAACTCCTCCTCAAGGCTAATTTAGAAATTTTTTTTTCATTTAATAGGCACCAAAATGGCTATTTAAACTGACTAATGTGACAAAAAAACTATTCAGAAGTGAAATCTTTTATTCAGCGGACTTCGGCAATATGTGGTTTAAAGTTCATCATTCAGGCGAAGTATTACTGGCAAACGTACCATGGAACCCTTCTCGCCAACACAAAAACATCCTCGGTTGGAACATTCTCTGTCTCTACACGCGGCTTGCTAAAATGTAAATTTATGATTATACTCCTAAATAACTAACTAAAACAGTAAAGAATTTTTATAAAAATTTGCTACTGCTGATTGTTTTTCGAAATTATAGAATTGTTAGATTAGATGAATCAAAGTGGATTCTGTTGGAAATGTGGCCGTTACAGTAATTGAAAAACACGTGATTAGAGGGAAGTGCCCGTTGAAAATGCTTAGTGGACAAACGGCTGTTTTTGAGAGACCATTGCTTATGCACAGCTGTTCCGAGCGATTTTCGTCAGGCTCGCATTCTTGAGGTCAGATTGTTGTCCAAACTTTAGTTGCAGTTCTGGTGTATGTGAATGTGTGTTTGTGTGTGTGTTCAGTTGTTGTTGAGAACGGAAAAAGCTGGCAACAACAACGGCAACAGCAACGACAACCAATCAAACAATCAAAATTTAAGCACTTAACTTTTTCTTGAGCATATAAAACCGTGTTCTAAGCAAAAATAAGAAATTTTTTAAAAATTTTCACTATTACTGTTGAAATCAATTCAATCTTTTATCAGTATAACAATTATCAACAATTTTCTATGAAAAGAAAACTTTTTTCTTTCTGACTTCTCAGAATCAGAAAACTAAGAAAAAACTGAGGACATTGCTCTTGAATATTTATCCGTGTACCTGTTCACAAGTATTAAGCGGCTTAAGAAAACAAATGTCAGCTGAATTGACGTCGTTTAATTTAAAAACTCCCCTCTTAAAAAAAATTAGTTGTAGAAGTTTATAGAAAAATGATCTCTTTTAATAAGGAATCTATTTCTAAATAAACAATCTATTTTACAGCTACAAATAGTTTAAATTTTGGCCATATATAATAGCAAATCATATTTGTTCGCTTGTCAGACTGTATTCAAAAACCATCTATTTAAATTTCAACGCTAATCACTCATAACTACAGTAAATTTTTTTTTTTTGATATTTACAAATATTGCATAAAAGCAAAAAATGACAAACAAATAACGAAAAAAAAAAAAGTAAAATTAAACCAAAGCTAGAGAAGAAAATTTAAAAATAAGTGAATAAACTTTCAAATTTTTTATCTTTGATTGAACTTTTGACCATTCTAGTTTTATTATTTATTTATTTTTTGGTAACTTTTAAAGGAACATAACTGTAAGAAGAAAGTTGAACAGATGTACGATAGGTTTTTGCATATATCATTATCGAACTGCAGAAAAGTTTGATCATATCAGAAAGAAAGAGAAAAATAAAATATAAAATCTAAAGAATATACGGTATCATTCACCTTTTATCTTCAGTAATTCCATTCTTATTTTGCAGATTCAAGTTTTACAATAACTTCTTCCAATGATCTGTATAACATATAAAGTTTTATTTTTTCTATAAAAAGTGAACAATTTTTTTTTAGATAAGAAGAGATTTTTAAAGCAAGTAAAAAAATTTAATAAATTTTTTAAAAGCAGTTAATGTAACCCCTTCAAAAAAAGAAGTGTGGCAAAAAAAGCTCCGAAAGTTACGTTTTACTTTCACCGTTTTAACAAACTACATCTGCTTATAGAAAGAAGTGAAAATAAGTGAACAAATATAACTGGCATAACTTTTGTTTTTTTTGTTTTCAACTTAAAAATTCTTAAATTCTATGGTTTAGGCATTAAAAGGCAGTGGATAAGTATATCTGCAAATATAGCAAGTGCACATTAAATCAGTGTATTCAAAAATTTTTCAGGTTTTGATGCCACTAATAACTTTTTTCCTTCAATTTTTTTGGTTTTCACTTAATGAGAGGATAGCAGTAATGAGGCGACACAAATTTAAACATCACAAACCGTCAAAGTTGGGCTCTTTAGCAAAGTTTATTGACCGTACTGTTGAAAATAAATCAATTTCTCAGTTTGCAGACTTATTTTGCCTTTTTTTTCGTACTTTCCTTTTCTCTTCTTTAAATTATTTAAAAAAAAAAGGCAAACGTCAAAACAGTTTTTTTTTAGAAAATTTACCGTACAATTAAATTGTGTAGTCGCTTTTTTCGAAATACTTGAGAATGCCTACAGTAGTCGTAAAGTTCAGTTTAAACCCCACACCCTAAGGACACTTCCCAAATTCAAATACTGTAAACACGAGTTGCGACTAAACGTCCTTGAGAAAAAAAATAACAACTTATATTTATTTACCTGAAAAAAAGTACTTTTAGAAACAAGAAAGAACTTTTGCTTTGTTGTTTATACAATTATTTTACATCATCTTTAACGTCTAATACTAAAGTTTTTTCATTTACCCAGTAAAATAACATTTGCGCTCAATTTTGCTGGTTGTAAATAGTCGACTTTTAGATTTTAGTTCTCTGTATTAAAAACAAAACAAAAAGCAAACGTTATTTTGCTTCGTTTTTACCTAAATTTGCCATTTTATTCTTGAATGTTATAATATTTGCCAGGCGAATACCACAGATGCACCACAGATAGTTTAAGTTTGTTACTTAAATATGCTAATCTTTAGCAAACATTCGTAATGCGAAAAAAAACAAAATTTCATTTTTGTATTTTATAACTCACTCAAACAAAAAAGTTCTTCAGAATGTTAACAGCAACACATTAACTAAGTGTGGAAGAAAGAAATTTTTTGATCATTGACGTTCGTCTGTTATTAAGCAATCTTTTAAGTTGTAAACAAATCGTCGTCCATATGACAGACGGTCAGCAAAAGATTTGCTTGCCGACGTTGTTGTTAGTCGTAATATTGCCAGAAATTTAAGCCGTAAGCGCGATCCAAGATGTTCTATTGGCATCTGTGTTTGTTACAGCCCCACAATTATTCAAACGCTTCGTTCAGAAGCTTCAAACAGTCATTCACTTCAGCGCTAATATGAAATTTACAAGAACAACAATGCTGCAATTTAAATTTTGCTTAACTAACACCACCAAAAAAAAAAAAAAAA
>UXUI01008702.1:5758-21950 GCA_900576705.1 Enterobius vermicularis
CAGGTTTTTTCAATTATATTTTACTTCTTGTTTTCTTGTCTGCTATTGTGTGAAAATCCCACTGTAAGTTGACACAGAAACACTAGAAAGTTTCGGTATGTTTTTCAAAGTTTTTTTTCATTTTCGATTTCTGAAAAAATGAAATTTGCTAGAGAATTTTGATACTGAAGCACGCATCTGTTTTTTTTTTTTGTCTTAATTTCTACGAGATTGGAAAGGTGTCGTGCAATGTTGTTAGCTTATAATAATTTAATTTTTTTAAGCTTGTGCAACATTTCTGAACTTAATCAATTCATCTTCTGCACTCTAGCCTTTTAGAAGTTTATTTGTGTAAATTCTAGCTGACCATATTCAATCCTCAGTTATCAATGTATCAGTGCAGCAGTCGTTTCTGAAAGACTTGATTGGAGTTTAATTGATATAAGCAAAATTGAATTAATTGAATAAACTCGTTAAAAAACCTAACAAATAGCACACATTTTCTATGTTTTTCCTTTTCTTCTTTCAGAAAACTTTGATTCAGTTAATGGATCACTTAAGAAGCGTTACGCAGTCAGATTCTTATAACGGAATAGCAGCATCTCGTTTAACGTCAATATTTGGTTGTCTAATATTTTGCTCTTGTGATGTTCGGATAGAACATCCGCCGTCTGGTACGTTTTCAAAGGATGCTATTAATCCATTGGATCCTGATCAGGCAACAAGAACATTAGGAATGCTTCTAGACAATTGGCCTCCTCGTGGTTGGTTTCAGTTTTACGAGTTCATATTAGCATTAGCATTCATTGACTATAATACAGGCAGTAATCACGAGCATATCGGTTGAAAAGCTTTATTCAAAGTGAGAACAGATAAATTTGGACACTATAAAGAAAGTATCATTCATCTCTTATGGTTCAGGTGGAAGCGATAGTAGTGGCGGTTCAGACAGCGTGGAAGCATCAGCACCAAATCCGGTCTCAGAATCTCAGTGCTGAATTCTTCTAAGCAAAAATTTTAGAAAATAAATTTAATTTAAAGTACATTTCTTCTTCTTCTTCCCCTCCTTCTCCACCTCCTCCTCCTCATCGTCATCATCATCATCATCCTCCATGTAACTGCCTGTTTCTACTTTTGATCCATTCGACTGCCAATTAACCGGTCAAAAACTTATTAACTCATCAATTATGCTATAACCTCAATCGCCTTCCTAGTACTTTTTTAAATTGTTTAATATTAAGAAAATTTTTTGTTTGTTACTGGCTGTTTCAGTAACAGTGATCTCATTGTTATAACTAGTCTTGTTGAATGTTTTTTTTTGTCTTATCTTTTTTATCCGTCTATTAATTGATTGATTGACATTACCAGTAATAACTTTGGTTATTAGTTCAAATTAAGAGGAGAAAAAACAAACGAGGGAATAAAGGAATAAGTAAACAAAAGCTATAAAGTGAACAATAGTTTTTTTTTTCAAATTTAATTTTGGAATTAAATTTGTAGCAGTGAATAGGAATTTGTTCTGTTTGTTTCTGTTTTTCTTCTGCTGTTTATCACTAACTGATGTGCAACAGACTAGGTGGATAATTTTTTTAATTTTTTTTCTTATTGTTAAATTTATCGTTTGACTAAACAGAAAAAAAAGAGAACCAGAAGCGGAAAAAAAGAGCATCTAAGCGGCTATTACTGCGACGGACTTCGGTGGTATTCTAATTGTTTTAGTGAGCTTTCAAGAACGATTATTTTACAGATCAAAATTGCTAAAAGAGAAAAATTTTTTTTTTGCTCTTATTGACATTGGATAATACAGTTGTATAAAAATGCCTTTCTTGTTTCATAACAGTTCATAAAATTGTTCATCTCGATTAACCCACCGTTTCTTCCATCTCCGTATTTTCATCCCTACAAATCACCGCTATCTTTCTTTTTTTTTAGGTCCACCGATTTGAAGTAGTCAATAATAAATTATTTATTCTTGCTCTGACCACCTGTAACAATATTCGTCCATTTGCTACAAGAAATGAATGAAAGAAATACCAAGAATAGTATTAATTAGATTAATAATAATGATTCATTTGTGGAATAAAAGTACACATAATAAAACTAAATATTGTTTCAAATTACATCTGACTACACGTATAACAAAAGTCGTGTTCACCGGAATACTGTGTAAAAGAGTAAATACTATAAAAGCGCCAAGGAAAAGCACGGTAACGAGTAAGAAATGTTAATTGAAAAAATGGAACTGTCGCTACGAAAAAAAAAAGTTCATTTGGTTGACATTTAGGCTTTAAAGGCCTGTAAACCGGTTATTGAACGTCCCAGGATTAATGCATGAATATCATGCGTACCCTCATAGGTGTTCACAGTTTCCAGGTTAACCATATGACGCATGACATGATACTCATCAACAATTCCATTTCCGCCAAGAATATCTCGAGCTTTACGTGCAGTATCCAGCGCTCTCAAACAGTTAATTCGTTTGATCATTGAAATTTGTTCCGGTATAACTCTGTAATGTAGGAGAAAAAAATCCTCTTCGAGAAAATTTTGTCAAACAAGAAGGTTACCGAAAAAATAAAAGCAAAGAAAAAAGAATTTAAAAATAACAGTGCTTACTTCTTCTCATCTTTCAATCGTGTTACCCGTAAACAGGCCTGTAAACCCAATGTTATGTCGGTAAGCATGTCCGCAAATTTCAGCTGTATTAACTGGTTTTTCGCAAGTGGTCTACCAAACTGTGGTCTAAAAATGCTGATCATTCATAACAATTTGCAGTTCGACATAAAGTAAAAATAGAGGATATCGATTTAAATCTTTTTGTACATATGAATAATGCAATCTTTTACTTTTTCAACACCTGTTTGCTTACTCCTCAAAAAAAGAGAGAGTTGGAAAGAAAGAAAGAAGGAAGAAGAAGAAGACAAAAACCACTTACATTTAAATGATATTCAAATGCTGTAAATCTACCAATTAATATTAAGCAATTTCTGTAAACTTTAAACTTTCTTAGCACTAGCCGTGTGACACAGAATTACAGGAAGGGTCAAAGGAGAACAGGATGAAGAAAGATGCTTGCTCGCTTCCATAAAAAGAACAAATAAAAACAGGCGTCAAAATTCAATCAAATATGTTTATAACCGATGATCAACAAACGGTCAATGTTTTTCAAATAAAATAAAAAATTTGTTGCTAAGGCAACAAAACAACAGAAACAAATTGTTCAAGAAAAATATGCATTTTGGCTTGTGCAATATAAAGGTTTACTCTAAATTTTTGTCGTCATCAGTTTTTAATTTCTTTTCTTTCTTTTTAATGCCGTTTAAGCAGCGGATTTTAATTGTTTTAATCACTGAACTGTACTGCTGCTATTTTTATTCAGTCTATAGCCAGTCTGTATCACTGACAGATTATGTAACACCAGAAAACTGCAGCAACAGCCAATTTTATAATACACATCGACTTCAGTGTATCAGTTGTAAAAATGGTACTGTTGCCAGTCCTGATCGACTTGGCTGCATTTGTCCACATGGTTATTTACAAACATCTGCAGGATGTGAACAGTGCCTCTCTGGTAGTGTTATTAATGTTTTCTACAGTTTTCTGCCCAAAAAGAGAAACAATAACCCCCCCAAAAAAAACAATAAAAAAGTATGTCATAAAAAAGCAGTATGGCTCCACAAAGTTATATGCTAAAAAAATCTAGCTTTTTTTCGTTTCAGGACGATACATAACCGATGACAATTTATATTGTGTAAACTATAAGAATTGCAATGTATCTGCTCAACAATATGACACTACCTATTGCTCTAAATGCTCAGAAGATTCAATTAAAATTTACAATTTATCACCGGAAAATAAACCACTTGAAATTGAATGTGCTGCTTGTCCGAGTGGTTATAAACCTTCTGCTGAGAAGACCTATTGCATTCCATGTACAATAGAAGATCTGCATGCTTGTGGATGTCAGGTAAAATTAAAAAACTGATTAATTTCAAAAGCATTTTTTTGATGTATCTGTAAGAAAGATGACAAAAAAGGACTATTTTTTTTAGCAGACTGACTGTAATTTTGATGATATTTTGGATTCGGATAGTTTATTTCAAATACAATTAGAAAACGGCCAACAAATTGAGTCACCATATTTACGTAGAAATGTTCGACTGGCAGAAAGTCAGTGTAATTCGGGAAATATTGAAGCCTGTCAACATCTGGCAAATATGTGTGTTCTTCAAAACTACAAAAGAGAAGGAGTGACTGCTTGTACGCTGTTTGAAACAATCTATAACAGGGATCACGCTAGGCATCCGTAAGTCACAATTTGAAAATAGAACTTTTTAAATTCTACTGATTGCTACTGCTCTACAGTAATGTTTTGCTAATAAGTGCTTTTTGAAGAAGAAGAAGAAGAAGAAGATTTCGACATTTCAGCGTTATTATTTATTTAAAAAAGTTTAGTGGTTCTAATGTTCCATGGTTGTTTTACTACAATACCGAAACAACCATTGAACTGTCGAGAAGAAGCGCAATCAATGGAATATTCACATTTGAAGCAAATTCGCCAAACTCAAAAATGAACATACTGCTGATGGAATATGCAATTAATGGAAAATTTCTAGGCTTCAAGTATTTGGACAATAATGATGTACTAATCTGCCGGCATATCAGACAACCGTTTAGATTTGGTGCAAAAATTCTTCTTACTTGTCAAGTATCATTAAAACATTATGCAGCTAGAATGACCAACAATTTCTATGACTTCTACTTGCTGTTCGAAAATAAAGATGGCAAGAAAAAGATGTATGCATTGCCACTGGTCAACGAAGACATACAACAGACTGGAGTCTACGTTAACCGGCTCCCAGAAGCAGAGATGGCACGATGGGTTCTCAGCAGACGACTTTACTTTTTCGACAACACCTCGATGCTTCAAGAGAACGTCAACACCTCAAATATAATTTACAGAATTTGTGACAAGCTTGAAATAGAAGTTCAACTCCAGGTAAAACTGACTGCTAACATCTTCATTAAATCTTTTCACAAAAGAAAAAAAAAGAGCAGGAAAAAGGAAAGGAAAAGTAATGATTCTGATCGCCAAATTTGGAATAAGAAGTATTTATATAATGGAACGCTGAAGATAGAAAGATGATGACTCCACCGAAGACTTTCATTTGTTTTTGGTCAATCTTTCACATCTTTCCAAAAGTTAAAATACTATTAGAAACTAATTCTGAATTAAAAAAGGGAGCCAAACTTACTTTCAAGAAATTAGATAGCCTAAAAGTTGGACTAAAATGAAATGCAAACAAGGTAACAAAATCTTATTAAACACGGTTAAATTTTAGAGATTGTAAATTTGTTGAATTCAGACAAACTTTTATTACTTTTCAAATCTTTTGAAAAATTGTGTCACAGGAGGCTTGTTAATACATCGAGAACAGGGATCTTTGACGTTTCTGATGGCATAAAATATTGTTTGAAAAAAGACCTGTTAAAAAAGATTTATGCATACATTTCAAATTTTGTAATGATTTTTTATATCTCGCCTGACCATTTAATTTGTTAGAAAAATTTTGACAACCAGATGACAATGCCTGTAAAAAGATACCTAGATTAGGAAAGTTCGGAGTCGTTCATATTTGTCAAAGTTTGACTTCAGAACTATTTCATCTGTAAAGCTAAGCTCTGGGAATACCTAAATCTGTGATAATTTTTACTGAAACACAGGCTGGAAGACGGTAGGCAACTAAGCACAAATTTGGTTGAAAATGTTGTAAAAACTGTACATAAAATAATTTTAGAAGGCTAAGGAGGGAAAAATTATGCCACCTTACATAAAAATTCGTCACCGAGAAATTCGAGACGCGATGGACGCAGGAATCACTGTAAAATTTAGCATAAACTATTTCTTAGACGCTAGTAGGCACGACAGTAGACTTCAGATCACTGTAGCGGTACTTGGAGCACTTTCGGTAGTATGGGCAATAGTTTTAACTTACAGGTAAATTTAGTGGTCAAAGTGGAAAAGAAAAAAGTGCTCAAGTTTAGAACCAAACCTCATTGTTTTTTGCTCTTCTAAATTACTTGGCAAAGAAATTTTCAGTTGGGGTAGACGAGCCGGAAAAGTTGTGGCGGATTTTAGTGTTGTATTAAGGTTATTGCTTTTCGAATGTGATACACTAGCTGACTTCTTTTTCGTCGTTCTCTTTCCGATGAGTGTCGTCATTACGTTTGGTTATAAAGCTCAGAAGTTGCCTTATTTTGCATCATTATCAGACGATCAAGTAAGTGGTTTACAATTAAACATTCATTTTTTGAAACTTTAACGGGAATTACTGGCTTTCTTGCTACATCTGTGCCAATGACTAGAGAGAGCAAAAGAAATGAAGAAAAAGAGAGCGTTGGCAAAAAAAAAAGATGCTTTGAAAGAAAGAACTTATTTTTCAGGAATGGACTTTTATGGCGTACTTATTAGCAACACTAATTCTGAAATTTATTGGTTTACTTCACCGCATCATGCATATGGTATTGACTAAGACCTTCTTCATCGATTGGGAACGTCCGACGGTGACTTTCGCCAACAGCAACAGCAGTAACAACAACATTGTGCAACAACCACCGTCACGTGATCTAAGCACCAATACAACTAAAACTGAACCAGTGATTTGGTAGAATATTTTGAGGCTTTTTTTACATAATCTCTCTAGTACTTCTGAAAACAGGAATCTTTTATGGAATTATACAGGTGAACAACACGGGTATTTCTTCAGGAGAACATATCTGGTGGCAAATGAATGGAATGAACTTCATAGCTACCGGAAGACAAATACAGCACTTCAGCTACTAGTAACACTTGCCGCGCTGCAATGGCTGAATCTTCATAAACTGGCGGTTATTAAGCCTGGATTTTCGTTAGGTAAATTGCTCTCTAGTTTAGGCAAATTTAGATCATTTCGACGATTGTCAAGGGCTGTATAGCTCAGAACGCAAGTTTACAGTAAAACTAATGGCCGATCACGAATCAGTAACTTCAGTAGCCGGAAAATAGCAGTACTTTCAAGTTTAAGAAACATATTTCGAGTTAGCAAGAGGATCATTGCTGTTGGTGGTGATGATTATGTGAACATGTGTAATGGGATTACTAAATGGTCAGCAAGCTTATCAGTATGAGGCAACTGGTTTGCAGAAGAACGAGTTGGAGATGTAGAAAGTTGGTTAAGTCGATTTGCTGTCGACTGTGCGATATATTTCGTGATCGGTATGGTGCAGTGGATATTCCATGTCGTAGTTTTTGAACGAATTTTTTCTGATCCGTTTCATAACATGATCGATCTTTGTTCGATTGCGAATATTAGCGTCCTAGCATTAACACATCCGTTATACGGCTATTATATACATGGTAAATCTGTACATGGTCGTGCAGATACGGGAATTGCTGAGATGAACAGATGCTTGCAGAAAGAAAGGGTAACAAAAAAATAAATTTATTTTTAATAAAACTTTTCAGATCTTTTTTATTTCCTTTTTCTTTTTATTTTTATTCTTTTGGCAAGTAAGAAAAAGACTGAATAAACTGAAATTAAAACTGTTTGTGTGTAAGGGACGGTTTTTTTTTTAAGGATAATTTATGTGGTGAACGTGGCCTTGAAGCTGGTAGTGAATTGCAAACATTTGTTATAACACTTTCCAAACAAATTCGAAGTAAAATGAATGGAATTGTTGAAAAAATGCCGATTAATCAACATAACGAACTCCGATTAACGGGCATTGAAGCAACGACAGCGAAGATGGAGAATGTTGCAACTGTATGTGCTGAGATTAACTTACTCAGTTGTTTTTTTTTTTTTTTTTCGTTTTATTTTTCACCGTCCGTAAATTCCTGAAGAGCAGCAAAAAAAAAGTGTTAATGAAGGGGAAAACAAAGAAAATAATCAACATATGATGGCTGTCAATGAAATTCCTTTCTTTTCCCTTTTTTTTTTATTTTTTTTTTGACGAACAAGCAGTGACTGGAAAAATTTTACGACAGTTTAAATATTTTCAACAATTAATAAAGAATTCAAATGACAGCGGATGGAAGACAAATATTAGTGTCGTAAAGCAAATATGTATCAGTTTTTGGCTTATCAAACCTTGTGTACAAGACGCCAATAGCACTGATTTTATTCTTTTTTCTTTTTCGTAGTCACCTATCTTCTACCTTACTTCTTCGCTCCCTCTTGAAGGAAAAAAAAAAAAGAACCCACATTTAAGTCCCCTACACCTTAAGAGTAATGTAAAGAAATCGTGTGAAAAAGAATTATTTAGTAATTGACAAGTTTTTGGTGACAGTTGAAAACTCTGCGAGAGCAGTGCCTCTCCCAACTTTTTTCTCTCTCTTTTTCCCTACAAAACAATATTGTCACTATCTTCACCGTACTTCTGGATGGGTATGTGGGCATTCTTCATGACGACACCAGCATAACAACGCATTTGCATTTAGTTCGGCGTCTCACTATGGTAAATTTTACCATATTAGTTGCGTTTGTTTTACAAAAAAACTCTTTTTTAGCTTTCCATAGCTGTCTGGGTCCATTGGAATTTGCGTGTTTAGCATACCGCTTTTCATCATGACATTTTGCTGTCTGTGTGTGTGCATGACTATTTTCATTGGAACTGCGGAACTGCTGGTGTCCACATATACATAGAGCGGTTGGCTTTGGAAAAAGCATAGCAAGCCATATCATAGTTTTTTGGTTTACTCTCCTTCCTCTCCGTGTCTTCCCGTCTTCCCTCTGCCTCCTTTACTCCTTAGACCTTCGCGAGCTCTTAGATGTATCATACGTATGTGAACAAGGTTGAACAGCTCAATTGCAACTGCCGTTGCTGCGGTTACTGCGCTAGAACTCTGTCGCTGCGACCGCTGCCCAGTTTTCTTGTTGCAGTAGTCATTCTTGCTGTGGCTGCTGCAGCAGAAGCTATTGCTGCTGCCGTCGTATCAACAGCGATAAAATGAGCGCTCTGTATGAGGGAGTACAAAGAGTGGCGATGAAAAAGGACTTGATAGGACCTCCCAGCGAAACTAAGTTAGTTGCGGGCTGCCAAGATGTGCGACGTAAACGTTATACGTTAGATGTATGTTTTATGACGGCTCCGCCTTCTGCTGTGGCAGCCAACAAAGTGCCTGCAAAGAGAACGATTGAAACAGGCACAATATATTTAGCAAAAAGATTTGTTGAACTTCATATCGGTTTTCAACAAAGCAGCGGCGGTTTGTGCTGCTGATATGAACGTCGTTGTCATCTCCCACAACCGTTGTCGCTCTTTTCGTGCGTGAATTACGCTTCCGCCAGGTTAGTGTGTGTTTTATGGTGGTATTCTAATAAACACCACCAATAGCGGTTGTGGGAGGATGAAGACTGTTATCGTTCAACAGTTTATTTGAATGTAATGCCTTACTGTTGCCCAAAATTTTTTTCTTTTTTATTCTCAACTAATCATCAGTTATGATGAAGCCGTATTTATTCTGATTACATTGGAGGAGACTTTTTTTCACTTTCTGTTGTTTCTATTGTTGAAGAGGTTCTGTTTCCCTTTCTCCCTTACTTTTTTTTCCTTCTTCTACGGCAAATATTACTAAACCGACCAGCAGCCAAATTTCGCTCGACGAAACTTCGTCAAACCGCATTAGGTACCGTCCGGATTTGGTAGTTTGAGGTGCATAATTTTGAAGAATTTTTCTGTACACTGGACCGCCGAAATTGAAGAATTTTAGATGGTCTAATAAGTTCAAGTATAAACTTTAGGGACGTTTAGGTGGATTCAGTGGTGTCAATTTAGAAATCTCATTTCAAACTGGAAAATTGAATTTAGGTACATTTGGAGCTGAATCGTTTCCTGATAGACTTTATCGACCATAGCAATTTGAACGGCGACTATTCCATCCGTGATATATCCTTTTTGGAATCAGTATTGGATTTGGATTTTGGAGATGTAACAAACAATAGTACACTAGCTCGGTTAGTAAATTCCGTAACTTAATCAGACTCTCTTCTTGATTTCTCTTCCAGTAGAATAGTTGGAAATTTTTAAGAATAAAAATTAGTTAAAAGTCTTGAATTAATGGCAGTTGCGGTAGAGAGAGAAGGCGAATTAAAGGATTAAAAGATGGAGGAGAAGAGCAAGAAAATGAGTAGGAAGTTTTTAGAAGAAGGCATTGAAATGAGTCATAAATTATAGAAAAATTAATGATTAACAGTTTTTTTTAGAAAAAAAATCTGAGGAGAAAGTATTTTTAGTGACAAATCTGAATTTGGTTTTACCAGAACGTTTATGTACGGGAACGAGTGGATATTTCTGTCATTTGAGATGCTGCTGTTCTGCACTGTTGATGTATTGACTAAAAGCTCAGTGTTGGCTGCACTGGTAACCTATGGTGCGTCAAAAGTGTTGCAACGAATTACTGCAATGTTATTCACCAATAATTTGGTAAAAAGCAGCTTTGTTGATCATCGATTCATGATTTGACTAATTTTTTCCTTCCCATCGTCTTGTCTGTCAATCAGATGCTGCTTATGCCAAGATGTTTGGACTGAATGATATATCATTACGCATTGCAACGCCATTGTTTCTTTCCTGAATTCTCCGGAAGATTCTTGTTTTCTGCATTCCTGTCTTTTGTCAGCCGTCAAAGTGCAATTTCGACACTGAGTACATGTGAATCCAGTTAAAGTTGGCAATTTACCAGTGGTTTGTCAACACTACAGTCACCTTAATTTGTGCGTAACTTTTATTCCTTATCTTTCGCTTTTTCCCCTACTCTCCTCCTATCTCCCATGTTCTTCATTATTTCAAGGTTTGCACTCCTCTAAGCCAGTGAACAGTCTTTCAGAAATGAGTGCCCTGTCTAAGTACCAATACTGAAGGGGAAAAGAGAACGAAATTATGCGGAACGATTATATTGTTGGCGAGACTTTAATAGGTGTTAACTCAATTTTTCAGATTTTTGTTGGGTGGTAGAGCGACAACAATAGAAAAGAATTTCAGGAATATGAAAACTGGGTTATGCGGATTGGAAAAAAGGAACAATTGACGTTTTGAAATATCATGTTCAGCGCGTCAGCATTATGTCCCGTTAACAGCTTGACAACATCGATGTGCCCGTTCCCAGGTGCGATCTGTACTGGTCAATTTTATTCTTAGTGCTTTTTAAGCACAAGTTGTCACGAGAAATTTTCCCCACAAACACAGCATTTCAATTCAGTAATTTGGGTAATTGAAATGCTGTGTTTGTGAGCAAAATTTTTCGTGACAACTTGTGCTTAAGAAGCACTAAGGGTAAAGTTGGCCGGTACGGGCTGCATCCCGGAACGGGCATGTCGGTGTGGTTGAGCTGTTAATAGGACTTGATGTGGACAGTGGCTTGTTGATGGTATTTCAGCGGTTTTGGAATTACCGTTATATTCATTTATTTATTTTTTCTTTCTAGACCTATAAAGTTATTTAGTTGACGAGACGTTTAACCTATAAAGTTGACGAGACGGGTTAGGAATAATTCACTGAAACTTTAGAGGCCATCGTTTTTGTTCCTTGTTTTTATTTGTAATCAGTATTGAGCACATTTGAAGAGGACAGCAGCTACCTGTACAGTAGTACTCAGTGGCTAAGAGGATGTAAATCGCTACTGACTGATGATTTTCGTTTTGAAACGAACGTTTTGTTTTTTATTCCGTTTATAAGTGGTTACGTTCATAATAACTGTTATACCTCATTTGATGGAAATAACATTAGTTTATATCACTTCAGGTTTCTTTTATGTAATAGTATTTTTGAATGTACAAAACGGAGTAAAACAGTTTCTCGTGCACTGTTTGCAGCATGTTGCATTAGTTAAAGTAGCAGACCGGTCAAGATGGCAAAATAGAAAAGTCTTATCGTTACTAAAGGAGGTTTAAGGATAACAGTGTTATTGAATTAGGAAACAGAAGAGTTGGAAGGGGACGACAAGATGATGATCATCAGGTGTTTGTAATATTACTTAGCAAAATTACTCCCTTTTTTTCCCGAAGACCGTGATGCAAAGAGAATGATCTGAAGGTTAGTACCGCTAGAAGGTCAGCACTAGTCAAGTTGATGGCAGACTTACCTGTCGATGGCGTATTGTCTGGATATATGGAAACATTCTTCCGCAGAACCTAACACTCCCCAAGCTATTCCAAGTCTGGCATTGTTCAAGCAGTCAAATGGGCCGGCAAGACCTTTTATTTTTGGCAGCAAGTTTTCTTCTGGCACTTCAACTTCATCCATGGCAATTTGGCCGGTAATGCTTGTTCGAAGTGATAGTTTTCCTTCAATTTTTGGTGCAGTTAAACCTGGCATACCTTTCTCCAAAATAAATCCCTAGAAGGAGTCGGCAATTCATAGGAAACAGAAGTGGTTTCTACATTACTAATAATGAAGTAAATAAGAAACGTTTAAAAAATTTGTAAACTTTTGAGGCTAACCATGATTTCATTGTTATGACGTTCGCTTCTAGCCCATACAATAAAAATATCGGCAACGGGCGAATTACTTATCCATGATTTTGTTCCAGACAGCAGGTAAGCTTTCTTGACCGGATCCCATTTAGCTTTTGTCTCCATACCAGCAGGATTAGAACCGTGATTTGGTTCCGTCAGGCCAAAGCAACCAATTTTTTCACCAGCGGCAAGACTTGGAATATACTTCTCCTTTTGCGCTTCGGTGCCGAATCTGTGAATTGGAGATATTACCAAACTTGTCTGGACGCTAAATGATGATCTGTAGCCGCTGTCAATACGTTCAATTTCTCGCGCAATCAATCCGTAACCAACAAACGACGTTCCGGCACACCCATATCCTTCGTAAGGTGCTCCCAAAAGCCCCATTTTACCCATTTCGGGTATTACTGCTGGATCAAACTTTTCACTTCGGAATGCTTCTACAACTCTTGGGAGCAACTTGTCTTTGCAATACTCTCTGGTGCTGTCCATTAAGCCACGTTCTTCTTCAGTTAGCTGTGATCTTAAATCGAATGCATCTTGCCAGTTGAACGATGAGGCTCCTAAATGAAAAAAGTTTTGAAAGAAACTGAACTTCTTCAAATAAGACAGACTTGTGTATCGATGAATGTACAAAAGAGAGTTATACCTCTAGAAGGTATTACAGCAGCTTTTGATGTCTTTTCAGTTAAAACAAATCGGAGAGCTGTTCTGAATATCGTGGACATTGAGAAATCCGAGTTATTGAATAAACTGAATAAAGCTATATCAATGAGACGATCAAGGACTGATTTCAAAAAAATAGTCTCGTAAGACGGTACCAACAAATTAAATTTTGCGAATTTATCCTATCAGCGTGAAAGTAAAAAAATTATACAGAAGTAGACCACTGTAATTGAATCTAGATAATTAGGTTTGTGGATGCAGTACAGGAATTTCGCAGGAAAGTTTTCACTGATCAAAATTAGGAAAAAACTGTATAGAGGTAGGAGACGACATTCAGTTGGTGTGTAGAAACTGTGTAACCGTTTGACATCCAAAAAGTGGGCACGTATTAACAGCACTGCCGGTTGACGGTTAAAATTCCTTTCGACGTACCGACGTACAGTTTCAGTCGCTGATCGTTGGCGTCGACCAATCACTATCTAACCAACTGTTACGTTTGCAGAGTTCTGTTTCAACCCTTCCGGATAAATTTCATTTTTAAACTATTCGTATTCACCCTACACCGTCAGTTTTGTTTAAAAGAAGAAAGGACTGGAAAATTTTTTTTGGCCAATTCTGTGACCCTGACTAAGTATGGACTTTAATGATTATTTTTCCTTGTCAGCTCCAATAAAGATACGAAAAAATTTGCAGACAGTATTCTAAGTTCTTTTTGCTAAAATACAAGTTGGTTTTATTTTCTGGGCTACAACTCCTGGCAAACTAAAACAAAAGTAAAAGCAAAAATGTAAAAAGTGGTTGGTTTAATAAAAAAAACAGTTTTTAGACTAACTTTTCTGTCCATATTTTTATCTATTCATTTATTTTTTAGTTTTTTATGTCTTAAATGTTCGACTGTTTTTCCGAATTTCTCATCTTTTCCAGTCAGCAACAGTTTGTTTAATGAGGAAGAAGTTGTAAACGTTGTTTTTATTTACGAAAAATACCAAATACCCGAGCAGAAAAAGAAGAGAAAACAAGTCTTTAAAAATGATGTAAAGTAAAATTGATTGTCTGTTTCCTTGTTAACTCTGTGTTTTGTTAAGTGTACGTCAACAAGAAAACTGTGGAGCAAAACTGTTCGGCTTTTTTTTTTTTTCACTGGGGAACAGTTTTGTTCCTATTTTTGGCCATTGCAGTAATCTGTTTTGTTCAAAAGTAGTATTTCTATACTTATAATATTTAGCATAAGGTATTTTTTTTTCTTTTTTTTTTTTCTTTTTTCGAGGATAAGAATGGTGAATGGGTTTAAGGGTTTGGAGTTACAGGGATAAGGAGTTGGGAGTGGAAAGCAACAGAAATAATGTGGAAGAAAGTTCAAAAGGTGAAAACTTCTTTTATAGGTAACTAATTATCTATTATTTTGGTTTTATAAACAGTTTCTCATCAAAAAAAAATTATTTCTAACAAAAACCTCTTAGTTCCACTCATTTTTTGACAGCAGTTGTAATTTTCGCTCAGTGAAATTGCAGATTTTCGTGGAACACTTTTTTGTTTGATAGCAATCGATCTCTGGATTAATTTTCCTTCTTTGCAGTACTGTATCAACATTAATAATGACAAATACTGACAGTGAAGGCAATAGGTTTGATATGGTTAACAGAAAAAAGTTGAACAATGAAGTCTTAACAGCAAATCTTGTTATTTTTCTATGTGGAATAAATACTTGATACAGTTGGAAGAGAATCTTTGCAAAAATGTTTAACCCGCACTATACCCTCCCCGATTAATTCTTCACAAACATCTCTGATGTATAATGTGCTTTTTTTCTGTCTTTTTTGTTTTGCTAACGTTTTAGGTGTGCTGTACGGCACTTGTTTTGTTAAGAGACTTATTTCGGCTAATATCTCATTTTTATTTAACCTTTAAATTTTAGGACTTCTTAGTGCTTTTTACACTCCTAATCTCTCTGGTTGTTACCGGAACAAAGAAATGAAAACTGTCTGAATACCTTACTCTTATATTCATTATGATATAATATAAAATTTAGTATTTAATACAGTCTTTTTATCTTTACAAACAGGATATTTTAACAGTGGTAAATTGTTTCCTCTTCCAATGCCTTTTCTGAACCTCTCCTCAACTTTCTTCCTATTCTTTCTTTCTCTCATTCACTCCTCCTTCCTACGCTCCTAAATTCATCTGTTTCAAGCAACTTTTAGAATAGTTCCAGATGCGTTTTGATAACGGAGCTTTAACCGATGGTCACAGAAGACATTTACTATTTATAAATTATTTTTTTCTTTTATTTACAATTTACTGGATGATGGCGTCGATGCTTGTTAAAAACTGTGGAAACAAGTGGACAACAAGTGCTATAGAAGCGACTAAATCAACAAAAATGCTTAGGCATTAGACTTTGTATATTTACAACAGAATTTTTTGAGCGTTTATTAAACAGTCTTATTTTGAACAATTATAGATTATTGATGTGAATTTGTTGGTTATTAGTGTTGTTCGGTATTTGCACTAAAAAGAATGGTTGTTTATTGTTCAATAAATGGTTGAATGATTAGTTACTGAAAATTTTCTAAATTTCCTCTTTGCTCTCCATGCTGCCCTCTCTTTTCATCAATTTAACTGAAAAAAAAACTGTTAGGTGATGACAAAGAACCCTTATGTACGGCTTGCTAACCAATTCCTTGGGAAAGAAATTGAGCAAATTTGTAATGTTAAAATTCTTCTCAAGAACCCCTGCCTTAACACGGTCGTTTTGAGACCTGGTAACCAGAATTTGCTGTTTTTTTTAGTAATCAAAACCGTATTTTTTTGCGTCATCCGATGACGAATAAAAATTTTATGAATGAACTGCAGTTGCAACATCGAAGTTGCTATTATACAATTAGGTATCGATAGATGCAAAAATACGTGCCTCACCATCTCACTTCTTTCTTCGTTTTTACTCTGCAGTTTTCTGTTGTAATCAGCATTTTTTGCCACGATGACACATTCCGACGTGGAAATACGTCTAACCTATATATATGAATATATATATATATATATATATATATATA
>UXUI01008705.1:12715-24867 GCA_900576705.1 Enterobius vermicularis
GAAAAACTTTTTCATAACGAAAACCTTTGTCAAACTTTTGAAAGGTTTATAATACAGTTGCTGTTTGTCACATCATTTTCAGTACTATTATTGTTTTAGTGGCTAAAGAACAAAAATTTTGCAGGGTTCATTCTTACATTTAACATAATTTTTGCAGAAGCTTTTTGGCTTTTCAAATTGCATTTGAAAGCGCATCTTAGATTTCTCAATAATCAGCAAGATTTGGAATAAAAAATATTTTTTTACAGTGTATGGTGATTGTATTGAGCACAATGAGCAATCTCACCTTGCAAATGACTTTGACTTGTCCAGTTTCTTTTAAAAAATTTTTAACCATTTTTGATATTTGGACATAAAGTTGTTTGAAGTCTTATAAAACTTACTAACACTTGTTATTTAATAAGTGATATGAAGAACTTAGTATATGCCCTTCTAGCCTATTCGCGTTTCCTTTTGTTAGCTACGATGCAGGAGCAGACAGATAAAGAGCCAAAATCGTTGGTTCAAGATGAAAATTCAATGATACGCGAAATTATTGCCACTGAAGCTGCTTATCTAGAATGTATACGCGTCACTGTCGAAGTAGGATTACTCGTTAACATTTATTTTTTTGAACGTTACTTGCTAGCAAAAGTTTTTAATATGACATGTGAATACAGTATTTTTAGGAATATATGCCACTGTTTGTTACGTCGGAACCAAATAAAGTGAAACTGATGAAGCGTCTGCAGTCGCTGGTATTTGGGGCTATCGAAGATGTTTACGTTTATCATACAAATATGATTTACCCTGATATCATAGTCTTAAAAGAGTTAGATTTCTTTTCACCTTTCTTTATAAAATTAATAAAGATTTTTCTTTTTAATTTAACTTTTGAACTCTTATGCAGAAATTAAAATAACAATTCAAAGAATTATCTAAAAAGTTATTGGTTTTTTATTGGTATTCTCAAGACTGCGATTCTTTGTATCTCGGCCTCCACCCTGGTGACAATTGTTAAGAAATAAGAGAAAAGGCTGAAAACTTTAGCAACTTCAAATTAGCAACTTGATTTACGAGATTACTGGAGTTGGCATTTATAGTGAAAACTTTTTTCCTAAAGCGAGGGGCAAACATGAATGAATTTTTTACTAGTTTGGGATTTTGCCACTTTTTACGATATTCTTAGCAGCAGAGCAAGAGGGCTTCTGTAACAACCGGAGAAGGAAGTTCAGAATAGCAAAGACAACGACAGCAGATGCAGCAGAATTGGCAGAGAAGCCAAAATTGTTTTAACAATTAAAACACAGCAGAATGACAAAGTGACTATAGCAATATATATTTGAAATGTTGTTTTTATTAAATTTTACTGTATCTTGTAATTGTCAGCGTATAGTTTCTGCTTAATTACGCAGAAACCTGCACATTCACAACAATGCTGACTCGCTAGTTCAGAAATCTTCTGCTGTGGGTACACTATTAATTATGCGAACAGATGACACAAAAAACTTATAATTATTTAGCGAAGAAAGGTAGAAATGAACACAGTTCACTTCACATTAAGTTCAGATGCTTTTTGACTTTATATTAAAAGCCACTTCTTCTAAAAGCCTATTGTTATAAAGCGAAAAAAATTTTGTACATGGGAACTACTAGAGAAATAAGATTTTATTCTAAGAGGTTACGAGGGTGATGAGTAAACCTAAAAGATATTATTATAAAAGAGTTAGTACTGGATAAAGCTCAAAATTACTTTTAGTGTTGAAGATGCTCGTCTAGCGGAGAAATTTGCAGAGGCGATTGCAGAGAAAAAAGACTATTTTGATGCATATGGTTTCTATGTCCAAGCAAGACCCGCTTCAAAAATGTTATTGGCTTATAACCTTGGACAACACAAAAGTTTGCAGTTAATTGATGAAGCTCTTAGTGTTGCTAACAAGGTATTCGTTTGTAAAAACTTCGTATAATTGTCTTCCCTCTTCTTAAAAACAAAGAAGGAAACTTTTAGGGCTAGCGCTGTATTTTAAATACAAAATCAATTAATCCTAGAAGGCCACAGACCTTTTGGTGTATAATAAATTTTCTTACAAAAGGTAATGTGAATTATTAACTCATGCTGAAAGGTGTAGCATAGAATGACCATTAAATAAAAAATTAACAAAGTTTTGACAAAGTATTTATTTACCGCTCCCTTCGAGGAAAGTAATTCAAAATAATCAAAGCTTTGAATTTTGACTGCGATTGCTGTACCACAAACTGAACATTATTTACGAATTATGAATTTATAGACTTTTGCTGTAGTGATGTAGAATTCGCGGCTTTAAATCGCTTGTAAATGTTTTTACTTAATACACGAAAGTCATTGTCTTACGTTCTGATGTTAGTTTTCAGCAAAGCATGTTATCATAAACTTGTTTTAAATGATACAGTTTTCTTTTTTGAAAATTACTAAAAGATTGAATTTATTTGCTTATGATTTGGGTTTTAAGAAGGGCTTCTGCAAATTGCTGATTACCCAGAAATCTTTACTTTTCTTTCTACCAGAGAGGTCAACTCTGGAAGGCTCCATCGATTTGTATATTGTAGACTCGAGAAGAATTGGAAAGGGTTTTACAAGAGCCCATTAATCGCGTCCGAAAATACGCAAAGGCCCTTGCAAAGATAATTTCAAAAATGGCGTTGGACGACGTAAGTGAGAAAATGAGACATTTTTTTGTGACTTGACAATTTGACTGTTTAACTGTGTATTAATTCTGAAAATGTTCATCGAGTGAGAGAAAAGTTTAAAATTCAGTTAAACTTTTTGCTGAATCAGCCAAAGTTTGTGTCGGATTGCTGTGCACATTGATAAAAGTGGAATTGCTGCGAGTAATTCTTACTTCATACTAGGATGCACTGGTTTAGAATAAACAACTTTTGTTAAGGTACTCTTATTTAAGAATTGTGTTGTCTGAAATTGGTGTAGTTGACATCTGACGTTTACTAGAAAATGAATGTTTAAACTGCGTAAAAGTTCTTAATGAGCAAATAGTATATGAAGTACTGGTGTTTACAGCCGGAGATTGACTTGCTTTCCGACGCATTTGCTGCTGTAGATTTGGAAGAGGCATACAAAACAGCGGTAGCTGAATGGGCTGCGGAAAGAATTAAGGACTGCCCCGTGGATTTGCAGTTAGTTTTCAGTGGGAAAAAGCTTATTTTATTCAATTCGTGATAGACACGATTTCTTTATTTTTCAGATGATCCTCGGTAATTAAAGTAGTGTTAGGAGGAAGGTGTAAAATGTTGCTGACGCAGACAAATTTCAAAGCTGAGACGATGTTGCTTAAAAATATGCTTTTTGATCAGAATGAACACTACTAAAATCAGTAGGAGAAACTAAATTTTAAAATGCTTTCTAAAATGTTGGGTTGTTGAAGTCGTCAACATTACAGTGACCTCTTTTTGCTGCTACTTCGTCTTTGATTATTCTCTTTCAAAAAGCGATAGTTTGCTAATGACACGACACTTCGTTGAATTTGTTGGGCAAGATCGATCACTAGTGGTTTTATAGAGTCTGCGTTCCAGGTTTTAGAACAACAATTTTTGAATCATTTCCATTGTGGTGTCGTGTGACAGTACCATGGTTAACAGTTAAACAGTGTGGGCAGCAAAGTTTCAATTTCATCGTGTACAAATTTTTGTCTCAAGCAGTGATTTTTATCAGACTAATCGTCTAGATTTGAAAAGTTCTATTGACCATATCTTTAGTAAACTACTAAACATTAGTTAGTGGTTTTTTTAAATGAGAATCTAACCTGGATTTTAGTGCAGATCTTCAAGTAAACCAGTTCAAACAGCTAATTTTTAAGCTGTTTTATGTAGAGATCAGTTCTCACAAAGTATTTTAAATTCGGTTACAAAAGTGATTTTATTTTTCTGAAAAGTCAAATGAGGAAAATATTTGGTTAAGTCGGAGTGTTCGGTTTTTCTTAACGGTCAATGTACGTAAAACCTGTTTTTGAAGCTTTTTTGGTCTAAACGTTTACAACTAACATGTAAGAGACGTTTAACTGCGTCATCAACTTTTGAACGATATTGCTCAAACACGTCTCAACTACTTGTTTTAACTATCCGCATAATTATCTTCTTTTATGGCCCCCTCTGTAATGTTTCTTGTACTCTCTGTAGTTGGTTTTTTTGCTCATGTTCAGTTGCGGCGTTACTCGTAACAGCAACACAAATTTCTGTCTAAGTTTTAGCTCAAAGTAAAATATAAGTTTTGGATAACTCAAGATTATTTATAAAATATTTATTTATTTTGAAAGGATCAAAAAATTTTTATAAATCGATGTATAAAACTGACAAAAGCAAAAGTTAAACAAAAAATTTGCAAAAAAATAAATTTTCTGAAAGCGATATTTCATTTTTCCCAATCAAAATATGTTGCTGTAAAAATCCATGAAGAGCTTTGAAGATAGTTGTGTCTTTTTTGTAGGATACTGCAAATGAAATTATTCTGCCTTTGTCTTTTCATTTTATTTCATTTACTTTTTGAAGTTCATCTCTTTTTGGTGAGTATTCTATAGTTGCTTTTTAAACTTTTCTATTTCATCGCTTAATTTTCATTTCGGGCTATATTTTGTCAGAGAAATTTCTGTTTGTATCAGAGCGCCGGTGGTGTAGCAGTTTACGATAATCTGAATACATAAATTGCTTTTTCGTCGCGAGAACGTTTCATTTGAGAAGGAGTTTTGAAGGTAGTTTTTGCATTTTAATAATGCTGCCTAATTGTATTTAAGCAAACAAGGACAACTGCTAAGATATGACTCCCTACACTACAGTAAGGACGGAGGAGATATAAAACAATGCTGTGTATTTGTTTATGGTGGTTCTTTAATAATAACAACACCGGAACTGTATGATCTACCGCCAGAACAACACTCCAAAGAATTGACTTTTTTACACTATCTTCCTGTAAGTCTGATACATTTAATTTTGCTGCATATGCTACTTGTTAGGTCAAATGTTTTTGATAGAATATTGCCGTAGATTTTGGCTGCTTTTAAACTGACAATTATCTTCTTATAATATTGGAGGGGAAAGAATTGAAAGAAAAGAGCCAAACAGATTTATAAATGCAGCGAATAGCATACACTGAATAAGTTCCGCGATGAAAATCTTGTTCTGTCACGTAATACTCGGCTTTTCTTTCTCAATATTGTTCCAATAATGCCAGAGTTAACTGCTTGATTATGGTAGATTGATCACTGATTTTATATCACGAAAAAAAAAAACGATTAATCAACATAATAGAATTTCAGTTTTGTTCTTAGCCAAAAAACTTGCTGGGCTTTCGAGACTCTCAGCAGAAAAGCTGTACCGTTATTTCTTCGTTCGCCTTCTCACTAACATAACTGATACGCTTTACAGTTTTACAATACTATTTACAATACTACTTAACTTCCTGCTGGAAAAAGCTTTCATAATACTTAACGCTTAACGCATCTTACAGGCTCGTTTAGTTTCTACCATAGGAAAAACTTTACGTAAGCTCTTCAAGTAGTTCTGAAACATACGCTCTAGTGGAATAAGCACAAAGAGCACAAAAACTTAAGAAAGCGAATAATTTGTTTTCTTTTATAAATGTTACTACAGTGGTTTTTTTCATGTCAATAACTAATGATTTGTCTCAAAATTTTATTGTGGTGAGAATTTTATCCTACGACACGCCAAAATTCTAATATATTGATATTGAATTTTTAACTTTTAATCGGTTATTTTAGCTACGTGATTCTATCGTAACCGTGGGTGAAAAATCAAGCGAAAAATTTGACGTAGAAGTGACGAAGCCAGACGGAGAAAAAACTGAATTTTTTAGTATTTGGGTGAGCGTGACTTATTCTGCTTTACAAATCTTAATAGCTTTTCTGCCTTTTTATTTTTCTTAAAATTACTGTAAAATTTTGGCGTTTTTAATATAGTAGTTCTACCAGTATTTTCTAATCAGGACAGTACAAGTTAGAGGGGTGTTAGACGGTAGAAGCGTCAGGAGCAGTAAGCAATGACAAAAGCTTTCAGATGGTTTTTGGAGTAAATATAGAGAATATCTGAAACTGGTGGTTGGAGAAGTGGTTTTAAGCTCAAAATAGATGTTATTAAAATATGCGTTTGTTTTGTTTAACGCTGTGGAAGAACTGAAAAAAATTAAAGCAGTTTCTGAAGAGATCGGATTATATAGTTACAGGTCAGAAATAAGTAAATATTTAGATAAGGCAATAGGAATGATTCTGTAAAGTGCGAAAATAAGGATTTTATTGGACAAAAGAGAGAAGAGTGAAGAAAGTTTGAGGAACACTGATTTAGACAGGATTGCTGTTTATCAGCACAACTTGAAACGCTGGGGAATTTTTTGAAGAACTGTAAACAGCTGGTTGTCGTTAGCTAATAAAACTTTTTTTCTGATGATAAAGAAATGTTTAAAGTGTTTAAAATAAACATTTAATTTTTAGACAGACACCAGGAAAGATTGCGCAAAATGGGTTAAAAAACTTCGAAGACTCAGAGAATCAGTGAGACATTCCTCGCCTAAACTTCATGTCATAATATTCGTTAGTGACCGAATTTGTAAGTAGCAGTCGTACACTTTAAATTTTGCAGCTACCCTCTTCTGAAGCTGAGGAAGCGGAAAAAACTGCAGCTGTTGGACCAGTAAGACCTCTCTCTTTTTTAGTTGAAAGATAATTATTGCAAACTTGTATTTATTGTGTAGACAACTAGCTATCAAATTTCAAAACAAATTCTAATTTAATGTTAATTTTTGTTCTAAGGTAGTGTTTGAAGTGCAGTTATAATTGACCATTTCATAACTGTTTTTCAAGCTTTATTTGAGCTCGCTTTTTTTTTTATCATTTCATGTTTAAGTTGAACTTTAAAAAACAGTAGCTTCAGACAGTCGGTTTAAGAGGCTAAAGAAAATAACTAAAAATCTGAAAATTTGTGTTAATTCATACTCTGCCGAAGTTCTTTTTGGAATTATTTTTTGAAATTTGTAATTGCAATTATTATTTTTGGATTTTTTTCATAAGCAAATGTTCTTTTCAATTCGATTAATTTTACTCTTTATGCAACTTAGTGCACAAACAGCTGAGAAACGAAAAAAAGTACACTTTAGAAAAAACTGCATAAAATGAAACTTTATTTTTTCCAAGAAACCTTATGCACCACTTTCTGTCTTAAAAAGTTATAGTTTTTAGCGCTAAAAATTTCTGAGAGTTAATTTCTGGGAGTTAATTTCTGAGAGTCAAGCGAACAAAAGTAAATGATCACAGCGTGTTATAATTGAATTCAATCTCGAGCTGACTTTCTGATATTGAAATGCAGCTGCCAGCTGTAGTGAAGACAGCGGAAAGTCAACTAAAGAGGCGCAGTTCCACAAGAACAAGCTGAAAGTGGCAGCTACAAGTGTTATTTTGAATCCTGAAGCTTTTTTGCTTTAAAACCTTTCTTATGTAAAGCAGAAAATTCTGAGTATTGTATACTCTCCAATGGTGTTTAACTGACCGATCTTTTTGCATTTTTTTCAATACTGAAAATTTTTGAATTGTTTTTTTCTTAGTAGTTTGTGCAGAAAACATATAGTTTAAAGTTTGCAAGCCAGAAAATTTTATGTAGATTTAAATTACTCAACTGCTCCTGTAAACTGTAAAGGTAAGTACTCTTAAAGCGAACATAACGGCGCAAAAACCTGAAAGATATTTGCCCTCGGACAGGGTTTTCACTTGACTGAGAATTCATTTTTCATTCTGGATTTTCAATTCTTAGATCCGAAACCAGACTTTACCACTTAGGAAAACTTTAAAAAGTTTTTTGAAATATGGAATAAAAAGATGTGCTATTTGACACGGAATCGCACTGTTTGCTTGAAATAATACTATTTATTTTAAACTGTCATGTAATTTTGTTATGGAAAAAGTTAAGACAGTGATTTTTGTTCAAACCGGTTTTTTTGCAACCGTTCGTGTTACCCGGAGTGCTTCCGGTGCTATTTCAAAACTCTAACTATATATTACGCTTATCATACAATCTTCATATTGCAGCTGAGAGAGAAAAATATATTAAAAAAGTCAAAAATTCGGTAATGATTGATGATTTCACTATTCAAACAGCTGCCGTAAAAAATTCTTCTGATTAGTAAAAGAAGATAGGAATAGTTTGCTATTATATATCGATCACTTACGGTTCATCTGCTTGCAATTTGTAGAATTTTTGGAGTATTTTGAGGTCGGACTTATCAAATTTGTTTATTTACAGGAACCGGTAGTCGAGGATGAGGAATTTGAAAAACCTCGATCTGCTAGAAAGCAGGTAATACTTTTGCGTTCCTTTTTTTACATGTTTTTCCTCTTCTTTAGGGTGTGGAGGCTACTAAACTATTCAGGGAGTTTATGCTAAATTTTCATTCCAGCAAATATATGTACGTAAGTCAACTAGACCTGGGTGTCTAAAAGTTCTTGTTTCCACGGTTTGGTAATGCCAAGAAGGAAAGTCAAAGAATGAAGCTTTGGCTAGACGTCAGCGCAACAAACCCATCTAGCACTAGCGCAAGTAAGTAGTACGCGAGCAAACACTTGAAGTAGCAAAAGATACGAGCTGAAATAGCTCGGAACCAACTAGAACAGACAAACAGTAGAGTAGGACTGTCACAACAGCATGCTAGCAGTAGGAATAAACGTATGTCAAAGCTCCTTGTTGGCGACAGGTATACGAGCATTTTTTCAGAATGGTATCAAAAAAAAAAAGGACGATTACCTGACCCAAAAATTTTTATCGCTTCAAGGTTGAACATTTGAACCCAAACAGCTGACATCTGACATCTTCCAACCAATTATCACATTGAGATTTATTTTGGCAGCCTATTGAGTCGAAGAAATAGACTGAATTTTAAAACTATGGTTTTTGTGGTTAAAATCGGTAGCACAAGTAGCTCTTGCAGGCTATAACTCTTCAATTTGAATAGAGTTTCACAAAGCCGGTTTGTCGCATCCTACGATGCCAGACCTATGTGAAACAAGAACTTTAAGCTATTTTACGAAATGAAATTGAAGACAGAGGAAATATGTCAGTGCAGTATTAATACGGCAAGAAACCCGGTGTTTTGATGCATTCCGAAATAAAGGCAATGAAAAAAGCAAGTTGCGATGTACGTACAAGCTCGTTCCTACAAGATTTTTTTAGCGTTGTGACGGTAACGTAGTGCTTGCCGGATCTGTCACTTTCAGTGCAGTCTCACTACTGTGAAGTAAGCAGTATTTTGAGGGTCATACTGGAGTGGCATAAAGGGACATGGCAAGTGTAAAAAATGAATCAGCCTCGGCTGAAGGACATTACTGCCGTTTTACGATTCATACCTATGGTTATTTTTATTCAAGTTAACTTATCAAATCCTAATCGAAGCTAATAGCGTTAGACAAAATGATATTGCTGAAAGTCAGAAATTAGCAACTGGAACTGATGAAACAAAAGTTGGAAAAGCTGTGGTTTATCCGTCTATTCTTTGCATTTCAAGTTTATACTTCATCAAGAAAAAATTGTTAGGACTCCAAATTTTTCTTTTTAAACTTTAGTCTAAATTTCTGAAGCTAGTTTTGAGAGTGAGCAGTATTTGGAGACTTACCTTGTATTTCTAATATTCATTTTGAGTACTAAAGTTTTCTTGACTAAGGAAATGCGGTTTCAGACTTATTTGCTAAATGTAGCATAAAACCCCTGAACAGCTCAGTATTCTTCATAATGCAACAAGGGCCGTCTGGGCGTAAATGCAAATATTACACGGACTAAAAGTGGCTTGTTAAAAAACCTTCCTTTTTTGCTTAAGAAATTTTACAAAGATTTACTAGGACTGTTTATTAACAAATAGCGAAACTTCAGACCATAAGAAGCACAAAGAGGCCGCTTTGTCCACTGTTTCAGAAAAAACATCCCAGAAAATTTAATGAATTCCTCCACATCAAAAATTTAGCGTGGAAACCGTTTCTGAAGCAGCGCAGTTTTAGATTCATCACTTTTTGGCCTTAGTCCAATTTTCGGCTTAATAATAGCGGTAATCTTTGCTTACTTCTCCAAAAAATTTCTACATTTTTACGTTTTTTAAATGTGGCACATCGAATCAAAAAAACATCATTATTAATCCATTAAAATAGATCCATTAAGTCTCAGGGTTGGCTGAAATTTTTCTTCGATTCTTTTTAAAAAAATTTTCCTAAAGAATATTCTGAGCATGTATATTATTTTTTCTTAATAGGACATGGTGCCAGAAGTTGCAGAAGTTGCTCCAGGTGAGTACAGCAAATTCTGTTGGCCTAAAATATTGTTTTCCTTGCTGTAATCTTTTTTCTGGAAGCTTAAAAAATAGCTGGTAGTACTTTCATTGTCGCAATGAACACCGCTGTACTGAATAGTGGCCTTTGATAGTGCAATAATAAGTTAGATAATCCAGATTTAGTGTTTTTCAAAAATTGCTTTAGAAATACGTATGATTTTTCAGAATCGCGGATTGCATATCATTTTAATCATGTATATGCTCAAAAAGAACTCAGCATCTTATAAAGGTTTAGTAAATAAAAATCATCAGTGGTGAAAGAGTTACCGTTAAAAAAAAACAAACGTTTTCCATAATTATTCTAAACTGATTAAATTAACACATTTTGTCATTGATGGTTACTATTAACAGCGGTGAAGCAGTTATGATAGCCTCAATACGTCCTTCAGGAAGGACAGTTCTTACCAGTTTAAACCTTTCTTTATCTTACGAACTCACATCTAGTTCGCAAACAAGGATTATCAGGAAGGCTCTCCGTAATAAAGAGAATAAGCTAAATAAAAAAAGAGCTGACTATTGCAAGAGAACTATGACGTTAAGTGTAAAGTAATTCTTAAAATATAGGATTAAACGGACCTAAAGGTTTTGAATTTTTGTACACAGCGTAGAGTCACGAACAATCTAAGATTTACCAGTCTAATAAGTTTTCTCCTTTCAAAAAGCAAAAAACAAACGAACAACGACAAATCACAACGTTTCCGTGTCTATATAGATAAATTTGCAGAACCAGTAGCAGAACAGAAGGAGCACTTCATGTTTCCTCCTGAAGTGGAAGAGGAACCTGTGTCAGAAGCAACTACTGAGGAAGAGCCCAAAGAAAAAAGTCCGTTTGACTTTTGGAAAAAGAAGGAGGAACAAGCGAAGAAAGCTAAAGAAACAAACCCTATCCAGTTTAAGTATGGCCAAACCCAAGCCGAAGCCGCTCGTAAGGAGAGAGCTTTTAAGCTAAAAGAGAGCAGTCGTTTTAAGTTTTGGAAAGACCGAGAAAAGGAATACAAAAAAGCTGAAAAACGGAAAATTCAAATGCAAAAAGGTGGCAGAGCAGCACTGAATATAGAAGACAGGGATAGTGAAGAAGATGAATGAATGTAAAATATTTGAAGCATTAAAAGGAGTGCAAAACCGTTTGACAGCAATTCTAGTAAATTCTGTTTTTACGTGGGAACAATTTTAAAAAACAGACCAAGCAGGAAAAAAATTTTTGCAGTTTTGAAAGAGATTCCTAGCATCATTTAATTTCTTTAATCGCTTTCTTTACTCTCCCTTTACTCACTTCGTGATAACTTACAGTTACTGATAATAGACTTGTACTTCAGTTCCAGTAGTATCGATCAACGCTGTTGTAAATTAGTTTCAACAAAATGTTGCTTCATTGTTAACGTGAAATTCTAATGATTATGAAAAAAAGCAAGACCATGATGCATCTTCTTCTTTTCTGGTTATTTATTTCTTGTTAGATTGTTTAGATTCTCGAGAAGCACACTATAAAAATTACTATTTTGACAACAATTATTTTACTCTTGATATACATTTGTTGTGCAACATCTACAATAGCTTGGCAATTCTATGTTTGTTACTGTCCGTTTTCTGTATGTACATATTAACGCTCATCAAGTCCCCCGACAATAACAGTAACGCAAGAGAAATCTTATTTGATCAGCTGGAAGCTGTAAATCCGATCGGTAGATTCTTCGAAGTTAATTTCACGCGCTTTATGCGCACTAAAAATTCGCAACTAAATAAAGTCAACAGTCGACTGCAAAAATAATGGTAAAAAAGTTTATAAAATAGTCGCCCTCCCCCACCCGCAAAA
>UXUI01008707.1:0-10352 GCA_900576705.1 Enterobius vermicularis
GCATAAAAATTACAAGAGAAAAAACGGAAGCTGTTGGATTGCTATTACATAAAGATATTCGGTCAACAACAAGGCGTTTATAGAAGACCGTCACATACCCACAGTAAAGTAGCTTGCTATGCTTAACAGTTGAAATTTATTACCTTTCAAGAATTTTAAGCTATTTAGTATGCTGACAGTAGTAAAAGATGTTTCCCAGAAAAAAATGCAGAAAATTTTGTTACAGCAAGAAGTCAAAAATAAAACCATTTTTTGAGTGAAGAAGTATAAAATTGAAAAATAGTAGTTAAAAAGCTACTTGCAACTTAAAAGAATAAAAAAGCATTAACTCTAACAAATGTGATTAATGGGATCTTCTACTGTAATGGTATATTTTCTTCTTTCTCAAATTCTTTTGCTACATGTTTTGCACTGTTTTCTAGTTCAGTAATTTGATAACCCTTTTTTTTTCAAAAAAGTCAATTGTGCGGAAAGCTGTTAATGAATAAAGCCTAATTTTATATCATTCACTAAGATTAAAAAGTTACCGGTTTTTTTGTTGTTTTTACCCGTAGCATACGATGCATTCGTTCAGTAAAGTAACTGCAATCTTTAAACTGGTAAAACTGTAAATTATCGTCTTTTTCTTTAACTGTAACTTGGTGGCTTTTGTTATCCGCATTCTGGCCTCCTAACAGTCTGTTTACTAGCAAGAAGTCTTTTCAAAAAATTACTTCCACATCAGTTGTGCAAAGAGATGACAGTGCGAACTTCTCCTTGTCGGCTAATTGTTTTTATAACTTAAAGGAAGGAGAAATGCTACCTTTTTTATTGTAGGTGCAGTAAACAAAATCAGTTGATATTTTGTTGACTACATTCCCAGTAGTGCTCAGGCATCAAGAGAGAGACGCCACAATACACGCTAAAGTAACAGAACCCTAGAGTGAGAAATGCAGTCTTTCTAAAGCACAAGATAAGCCAGACACTGCTAAGCTCAACAGCGATTACAGGTCTAATTACGATTTTTCGTCATCAGACAAAAGCAGTTTTTTGCTTCACAGTACGTCACCTGAACTAAAAATTTTTTTACTTGGTCTTGAAAATTCGTGCCTAAAAAGTTCACATGAATATTTTCTAATCGTGAGACGGTTGTGAGACTTGTTATTCAGAAAAGAAGCCACCAATTATATCTGACATTTCCAAATTTTTAGTAACTTACCAAGCTTTGTAACCTTATAATTCCTTCATTTTCTTATACAGCTGTGTAGTTGTTGTTCTGTCATTAGTGCTGTTATCATCGTTCATTTTCAGTTGAGAGGTTGAGAGGTAATCCCTGACCAGCTAATTTCATTATAGTTTGTGTTGTTGCAAACTTATAAGATGAAAAATTCCGCTGATTTGACGTCTGAGGAATACTGATCTGCTAATATTGGTTGGACCTCTGCGTATTTTTGTAGCCGATATGGTAACCAGACTTGATTCAGCAACACTTTTTAATTTCCGGACAATCGCTGCCTAGCTAACATCCGACGGCACCGTTGTGTGGTGTTAGCTATACTTAACGGCTATCGACAACTTAAAAAACGACAGTAATGACGATTCTGATTGAGACTATTTGGTAGCAATTGTTTGGGTGTCCATAGTAGAGGACGAATGAGTCGGTCACCAGTAATTCATGCATAATTGGACAACTACCACTTACCATAGGCTAATTTGCTGATCAAAATATGTCTATAAACATGAACACATAAAAATGTCTGTTTTTTTTTCGCTACCATGTTGTAAGGTTTAAGCCCTACTTGGAAGGACTTTTTTTGTAAAATTAGTGGAAAACTGAAATTTTTATCTTGTTGCTAAATTATATTTAATGATATTATTAGTGTCATAACACAATCGAACGTCTAACGCTTGATAGACTGTGCCTACACATTTACTATACAGTTAATCATAAATTTTTTCTAAGGGTTATTTTGACTGCTCTTTGACTGCTATTCCGACAGTCGTAACTTAACAGTTTTAACTTTACTGCCCGCCCCTCTCCCAATCGCCCTTCTACATTTACGGCAAGGTACGTAATCCTTTCGAAACAAACAGCTATTCTTAAAATACACCTGTAGAAAAATCTTTTGTTTTTTCGATAATATTTTTCAACTTTTACCTTTGAGAAAAAAGGTCAGTTCTCTAAGTGACAAGCTCATTTCTAAATTAAGGGTTATAATCCCTTGTATACGTCGATGCCTACCCAGCTTCTCTAACGGGCCACCTGATTACAAAAACAAAACCCATAACAAATCGCGTAAAAAACCAAGCCTAAGTTTTGAAGTGTAAATGAAAATCTTAATTACTCAAAAAATTGACTACCTCTTGTACTCCAAATCAATATCCGTGCACCTTTTCAAGTTTACTGTGTCGCAAGATGTGGTGCAAAATGATCGGTCTAGTTTGTTATACAACCAGCACGGGAAAATCACTAACCTGAGCCATAGTAAAATGATCTGCCTAAACCAAATCAGTCCATAACAGCATACATGCACAGCTGCTGCGGTACAGAACCACCGTTTAGTTGTCTGCCGAGAGAGGAGAATCACATTTTCGGGCGTCTACTAACCAACACCTTTACTTGCCCAGAACGGAAAAAGCAAGTAATCTTTCGTTGGCGCGGCTGACGTTCGTCGTTTTTTCACGCAAGATTATTAATGCAACCAAAGGCTCATTGAACTTCAAAAAATCTATTTTTCCAGCAAAAAACATTAATTTGGACGAACGATTCTTTTAAATCCCATTGCGCACCAAAACCCCAGTAGCGAAGCATTCTTCAACCAAAGAATCTCTCACGTCTCACCAATTCACTGGTCAAAATTACACGGTTGGAGCAGTCAACAACTGTATAACTCCATTTACTTGCTGGCACTTCTGAAAAATACTATATGCACTTCGAAACCATTTATTTAAAATTACTAACAAACAACTTCAGGCGTTACCAATAACTCCCAAACCAATCCCCACTTTTCTAAAAGAACTAAGTTTAGTTTATCACCTCAGGCAAGCAACTACACTAACTTCTGCAAAACATGAAACTTCACTCAATCTAATTCTTCAGACAAACGATTCTGAATTATTGCCCTTCACGCAACGCAGAACCCTCTCCTCTAAACCGCCCTACACCGCTACAAAATCACTTCGGCTTCATTCGACTTTTGGAAAGTTTCCAGTGAGTAACGATTTAATCCAATAACTACTAAACAACTGAAACACAGCAGATGTACTCTACAGTATGGCTCGTTTTCGCAATGCAGTCCCAATCTCCAGGCCTACAAAATACAGCAAAGAGTAGATAGTGAACTACCTCTGTAAACAGTTACCTCGCGAATGTAGTTACATAGGAAAACTCCACAATTCAAAAAAGAGCTCATGCTGTTCATCAGTTTTAAACCGCCTGCAGACCTGCCCAACAAACTTTGAAAAGGACAGCGGAGCAGCTTTTTTTTAAAAACACATTCTAGACTAACTGCATTCCTCCCAACTCTGACCGGAAACCTCTCATTTTGCCAAAGACACAGCAGAATTGCGTAAAATTACTCACTGCCGGTCAAAGCAGTGAGGCAAGCACAAGAAGAACAATTAAATAAACTCTCGTGCGAAGAAGACAAACACAATAGGTAAAAATCATGTAAAACCTGCCGTAATGCGAATGTCCTACATAAGCTTACAGAGCACCAAATATAAAAATCATTTAGCGGAAAAGCTTCAGGACAATTTTCAAAGTATATGTCGCAAAATAACTAAAGCACTATGAGACTACTGTATATTACCAATGAAGCTATCATTATAGAACACGGCACGCATTTACTACTCCAGACAAAACAGGCTCGCTTTGGCAGAGTGCAGCAGAAAACACTGAGCACTAAGAAAAATGAGCACAACAATTAGGGAAAATAACAATTAAAAAGCTTAACTTTAACAAATTACTTACCGATACAGCTTTAAAAACAGCAGTTTTACAAACCAACTGTCTTAAAAGCCTGACTATACCTTTCAAGACACTCTAACAATTATTTCAGACTAATTTAAGAGACCAACACGAGAGTACTCTCAAAGTCTCGCGGAGAATATTCTGACCTCATGTAATCTTCTTCAGTTTGAGCTTTAAACTAATATGCTTATTAATGGGAAAGACTATCAAGAAAGAAAGCACTGATCCATTTTTAATTAAGCTATTAAACGAATGCAACCTAGCCTAAGTAAGGCAAAACCTAAACTGCCAGCGCCTTTTAGAAAGATATTAAAACTGCTGCCTCTGATAGTTTAAACATTTAGGCGGTTGTGGTACTTTATTTCACATTGTTTACTAATCGTTCATGCTAATTTCACACCCGCAAATCTGGCAGCAAGCAACGATGGAGAGTCTACTCCCTCGACATTCAATGCCTGATACCGACGAATTTGCTCACGAACCTGAAAAAGGTTTTCAAGCAAGATTTTTCCTGATAAATTAAAAATAAACAAAAGCTTGGCATTTATATCAAAAAATGCTTACTTTCATGCTAATAAATCCAAGAATGTTTTTCCCTTCTCCAACCAGTGGCACATAATCTAATGTGGAATCATCAATGTTTTGTGGAACCTAAAAGTACAAAAGAGCACCCTTCAAATACATGCCAAAAAAAAGAGAACTCTAAATAATTCTGAAGGAACATCAGATTCTGAATATTAATAAGCTAGGCCAGTCTGCTTGAGAAAGCTCTATGACAGAGCATATATAATCTGCAACAGTTCTTAATCGCAATAAACCAAAAAAATATAGAGTATAAGTGATCAGCACTTTGCAATTTTTACATGATAAAAAGTAAATAAAATAGAGCTGGTTTGTGAACCAAAGTTATTTTAGTAATATATTACTTTTAATACTTGCCCATCCATGGCTTCTGCCCACTTCATAACTGCTTCTTCATTACAGGCACTTGCAAACATATTATCGTATTCATAGGTATGCACTAGAATAGCGTTACCTGTTTTCAGCAACTTTTCTCTTAAATCAACGTTTTGCAGAAACTTATGGACAATTGCGTGGTGAAGCAAAATAGGTCCGTGGGTGCGTCTCCAAGTTTCAATCTTAAATTGTGAAGTCGCCTCTTGCAACCGATGGAACCAGTGAAATAGGAAACAGAAAAAATAAAGAAATTTTGAGATACCTTTTCTACAGGAACTTTGGCAACCCGTAAAAGCTTTTTCGCTTGTATTTTGACACGACCGCCGTCGCCGATTTGACGAAGTTGTTCTGCATAACCAGAGCCAGCAAGTGTGTAAACCTTGCAAGCCTGATAGTATTGCTCCAAACTAGAATACTTGTGTCCTTCCACTTCCAAAACAGACTGAAAAATTTATTATAAAAGGACACAGTTATCTTTTCACAAATTATAACAGCGAAAAAGAATTACTTTGCAACATTTTATAAAGTTAACAATGACTGAGTGAAAAATACAACACCAACCGGATAGAGGCTTGAAAGGAAGTGCGGCCGGCCACTAAAACAGATTATGTCGCTTGCTGACACATGGTACTTGTCGACCTTCATGTCCTCAGGCAATTCCTTAACCTAAATATCACAAATGTTTGTCGCTCCAAGGTTTCAAAGTAGAAGAGAAAGCATGTGCTCTTACCGCTGGCTTAACAAGATTCCGAGGACAGCGTCCAGTTTTGTAGCTTCTGTTTCTTTCCGTACCACTTGTATAATACCCGTCATTGTTTTCATACCCATAAACTTTTTTCGGATAAGTTGGATAATTCTGTAATCGATTAGTATATAGCCCAACAAAAACTACTGCAGAACGTTCCGGCACATCAGCTTATGGGTTTAAGAGCAGAAGAATGGATAGTACAAAAGTGTAACTTTTAAATGATGAAAATAGAAAGCCTGTTATAACATATTGTAAGGTGAAGGCCAACCTCAACACGACTTTTTTTTTCATACTTTTCTCGTGCGAGTTCCTTCTGTTTTAAGGTTGCGGGAGTCGACATACCATCGAAATATTTAAAGAAATTTTTAGGCTAAAAAATGATGGATTTGCAAAAGTAAAACAGCTCTAACCGGCTTTTAATCATTGATATCTATTGAATGGTTAAGAAAACCACGTTATGCCATCTCAAGTGAAACTTTTCTGAATATCCTTCTAGCTGAACAGTGTTCTTAGTTAAATCGGTATAAAAGCCATTTATTTTTAACTGTTAAACACTTGAAATTATTCAGTGCAGTTACGAAAATCCAAAAGTAGAGGTGTTGCCAATAAATGGACTGGAACTGAGTGCAGTTTGAAAAATGTGTTAGAAAAAACTTTACTTACTGTTAACAAACTAACTAACTTAGTGTTAACATACTAATTAATGTTTTGATTCAACTAGTATCATCTGTTTAAACAACAAAAAAAAAAAGAAAAAAAGTGAAATGACAAGTAATCTAAAATGCAGCTGCTAACCACATAAATTCAGGCGAAACATAACAAAACAAAACCACAACCGCCCTCCCTTTAAACATTGCAATGAGACAACAGTCAGCCCTGCCCCCTTCAGCTTATTGGGAAGCAAATAAGGCCATTCTTCACTTGCGCTTACAAAAATCTGCAAATGAAATCATGAGAGTAATATATTTTTTGAAGATATTAGGTAGAGAACCATCAAACCCAGCTAAGAAAAAAAAAAAACAGAGAAAGCTTATCACCTATAGCGGCTTTAGCCGAATTCAGCAAAATAATGAGAAGAGATTCAATATGCATGAGAAATGAAGGAATCGTTAAGTTAACACAAAGTTAAGCTAAGTTCTTCTATGCAGTTCTACAAATTGCTTTTTCAGTAATTTTAAGTCACAAAAAGAACACCAAAAACATAACAAATACTTATACGTGTTTCGTCTGAAGGACTAGAAACCCTTGATGATTCCCCGGTCGAACAAATAATCAAAACTGATCAAACTCTGAAGCAAAATAAATTGGAGTTGAAACATATAAGAGACATAAGTACCACACAGTTAAATCACATCGTTTTAGCTGAAGAAATTTTTTTGATAACGAGTATACTCTTGTTTTACTTGTAGAATGCTCTAGACCTACGTAAGCTTTTATTGCGAACTTGGTTTCCGCATAACTCCAAATAACCTAAGTTTTATACTCAACAAGTCAAAAAATTTCCTAAACTTCTGCATTGCGGCGTTGTCTTAAGTTCATAATTACTCCTGTCAACCTCTCAGCTGCGGCGATGAAGACCTTGAACAAAAAACCATTCAACTGCAGCGCTACAACCAAATAAGGTCTTTGTGGGTGTTGAAAAAAACAGTTGTTCTAAGAAAAAAGAACGAGGATGACGGTATGAAGTGCTTTACTTGATGTGCTTGTATTCGGAGCATTTACAGTTAGGAAAGCACAAAATCGAAGCAAAAGATAAAAGTAAAAGTCCCATTGGTATTGTGATTTGGTACGAATGCAGTAAGACTGATGTTCCACCAAACGATCTCTCAGAAAGCTAACTGTAGAAACGTGTAAGATTTACTCCTCATATTACTCCAGAAATTTTCTAGTTTTGGTATTTATAAAATGTTTATAGAAGCTGACTTTGTGTTTTTTTTGAGAAGCCACTGCCAAAGCGTCTGTCTGACTGCAAGAGGTTTTTTTATTTAAAATACTGCTTACTTGTTTCTTATCTTTTGCCGTTTTTTCTAAGTTAAAATCTGTTATTCACTTTCTATATTAAAGCGGTATATACACTTAAATCCCCCTGTCAAAAATTTTCTTTCGGTCATTTTTTTTAACTTGTATTTGAATCAAAAACGACTTTATTTTTCTTAAGATAAAAACCAATTTAAAAGAGCAAATTGCTGGAGGTATTGAAGTAACTGTTTACCATACTATTGATGTATCAGTAGATAATCAAAATCTGAATCATTCTTAGCTACAGTTGAATTTTATTAATTTTAATTCTCATAAAGAAGATTTTTGAAATATTTTTTCCGGGACTTTGCTCTCATTTAGGTTTAATATTTTGGAATTCTGATAAAAGTTGCTCTCTTCTGCTAAGCACTTCGGGGGAAGGCTTTACTTTTAGAATTATGAATGCCACAGCTACTAACCCAGACTACTGAAGGAACATCTTCGAACTTCATTGTTTCAGCGGTGCTTTTTTCCTTCAACTGACTTGGTTGTAATGGAGTCTCAGTAATATAACGCTAACACTGTCTTAAATTCCGTTAACAATTACTTGCTTTGCAAGAAAAAGGTGCTGCTGGGCTCTCTTAAAAATAAGCTTTTACGGTTCAAGCAAAAATGTACCGTTTCAGGCTCGCTGCTCAACGTTTTTGCCACTAAGAAATGAACTTGTGTTTCACTTAAAAGAGCGTTTTAAGGAAACGTGTAAGTCAATTTGGAGAATTTTAAATTTACAGTTCAAATGCATCTCATATTTTGTATTAGCTATGAAAGGTGTTTTTGAGACGTAGAACCAGGAATGTGCTTAAACCAATCAGAACTCTGGTGCTTCTTAAAAAACTTAGGAACTGTAAGCAACTGTACTGTTGCCGATGAAAGACATCCAAAACAACATGGTATAGTCGAACCAACCTTTACGCAACATCGCTCTTCTTTTTGAGAAAGAGTGCCAGTCTTTTATAAAAGCTTTTCGGTATTAGTAAGGAGTGAGCAGCCTCAATTAATAGACAAAGGATTTAAGCAGTTTTGCTAGTGATAAGTAAGGACAAGCATTAACGACAAGTTATTTCCTATCTTTTTTACTTGTATCACTTCGGATACCAAACGGACTTCGTAATGAAGGTTTGCAGTATGAATGAACTAGTTGGTGTAGTTCTTGACAAGATTAAACAAATGCATAGTTTTTGTACTTTGGCACTCAATACGTTCCTCATCACAAAGAAAATATAAATTTCAGTTAGAGACAAGTAACTTTTATATACAAGCAAATAAGATTTCTCTACTGTTCTTGTAGGCTAACTGAGTTTACAAGCAGCGACGGTTTCAGTTACAAACAGCAGCCGAACTCAAAACACGATAAAGAATACCAAAATATAACTCCAAATACCGTAGGGGCTTTGTATAGCTTAATCAGTTTTAAAGTTTACCTCTCTTATTGATAAAGAAAAAAAGTTCTGTACTTTTACTCCTCTTCTTTGACCTGTACTATGCAATAGCATATTTTTGACTATAAGAAACTTTCATAAGCTTTCACTATGAGGTGACTTTGGCGTTCAAAGCGAAATAGTGAGCAAGAATTTTCTGCATTTGGTAAAAAGTGCGGCAGTAATAATGGTAGATGTACAGGCTTAAGTGCAGAAGTTTTACCTCAACAGGGTACTGAAGCTTTTTTTTGATAATTATAAAACATTTTAACAAAACCCTAAAAAAACCTGACCTACTGTTAAGAAGAGTAGAACAATTTAGTGACTTTTATCAATTTTGCATAACGGAGATCGGTCAGAGGATAAGGCAGCATTAGCTCAGGTGCCTTGAGTCAAAAACTGTAAAGTCAAAAGACTTCAATGAATTTCTGCCAAAAAAAGGGTGTTACAAAAAGCCGTTTGGTTTGAAAAAGAATTTATTTACAGTTGCAGATTCGTTAGAAAGTTGATTCACCGACTGACTAAAACCTATTTTCAAAAGCCATCTTCGCTGATCCAAGTTTAAATTAGTTCTCGCATAATTTTTAAGAAACAAAATAAACTTGCTTACGTAAAAAGAAAGCTAATCTAATGGTTTTGTGTCTAAGAAAAAAATTTAAAAGCCTGGAAAGCTTCGCATCTAATAGGTTACCAGCGGCTTGACAGATCGGTAAAGTGAGCACAAATTAGTCCTGATTGAGTACTGAAGTTAAAAAATGAGATAATCATTTCCTCTAAGAATTTAAAAACAGAAGAATAATTTGTGATATAGCAACCGTGTAATGCATCCAAAGCATTAAAAAAATTATGAAGAAAATTGAGTAGAGTCAACAGATTTTGTAACATTTTTTTTCCTTCTTCATCTTTCAGGCAACAAATTGTTGTGTTTAAAAAATCTGAAGTCGATAGCGATAACCACACTGAGAAACTTGCTGTAATTATTATCAGGGAATTGCAAACAGTCCTCTAAGAAGTTGTAAATTTTACTAACTTCAACTTTTTTTTAAATTATAGTTTTGTTGTATTTACTGGTCAAAAGATAAAATACTATTTATATGATTTTAATAACTTTCTTAGTCAAAAAATCAGAAAGGGCTGACGAAATTTTAAGACAGAAAAATATGAGTAACACCAGAACAAAGAAATTGTGTATTGCTGAAGTTTTGAACGATTTACAGTTGACGAAGCAACTAAGAATTCGGACAGTTTTTTTTTTTTT
>UXUI01008707.1:12330-24847 GCA_900576705.1 Enterobius vermicularis
TATCATTATTATCATTACCGTTATTGTTATTATGATTATTATTATTGTTATTGTTACCATTATTAATATTGATATTAGCACTTATATCAATATCGATATTAATATTAGTAACAAAGATAATGAATAAATATAGATGCACATGCATAAAAGATAAAAGTATCTGTAATACATAAAAGATAAAAGTATCTGTAATGCAAATTTTAAGGGTTTATAACGTTTTCAGTGAGTTTATTTGATGTAATATTGCTGCTTTATGTACCCTTTTCTTGAGTAAATTTTAAATTGGTTAAGATTGTACTGTTAACAGCTAAATGAAGCACTTACCGTTGAGTACTTCTTTTAAGCAACACGCGTAAATGATGTTACAACTGCTTAAATAGGTATTCGTGTTTCGCTTTTTTAATTCATTTTTCAGTATACATTCAGGTTAAAATTTTGAAAGGAGGTTTCCAACAAATATTTGCCTATTTTTGTCTTGAAAGTAGGCTGCATCTCAATTATTCTTGATTCTTTTACACCGTTATAGCGAAATACGTACAAGTTATGGTACACGAGTCTTATTTAATACACAGCAACCGGGTATCTTAATTCACCATTATACAGTGGCAGTTAGAGTTTCGAATGCTTTTATATGACATTTTTATTTAGCCTACTGTAAAATGAGTTTGCAGATGTAGACGCTTTTTAACCAGTAAATTGCTAAGTTTTTAAAGGCTAATAAATAAATTTATGACAGTAAGTTTATCAGGACTGTGTATGCTTCAAAAACCTAGACAAAGTGACCAAAAAGTCGTGGTCAGCTTATGATTCGTCACAACAAGTACGACAGCACAGAAGAAAATGTAGGTGTTGTTTATAGAATTTTTTTAGGGGTTTTGTCTACCAGTTTACAAAAACATATGTTTTTACTTATTCTGTTATTAAGTGACTTCAGCAACTTATATTACAGCCAAGTGCGGAAGTAAAAAGAAAATTTTCTGTTGTGCAACATTTATTGTAACAGCGCTTCTGGCGGTGGTTTCAATTATTATTCTCTTGGTGGTATCAAATTTAGATTCGACAAGTAATTAAACTTTTCAAACTGCTTTTTTTCTTTTCTAGAGCTTGTATGTATGTAAGTTTGCTAAATTTATGTTTTTGAAATTGCTTACGGAACATCTAATATGTTAGAGAACACTAATTGTTTACATTTACATCCTAAAATAGTTTGTATCTAGACAATGAAACAGTATTCAAATCTTCATGGCAAGAGAATGACACAGAAGGCGGATCGACGACTGACAATTTAAAAGGTTTTTTTTGCTCAAATTTTATTGAAATCAGTTACTATGATCTTTAGTACTCATTCAAATGTAATTACTTGTATAAGTAAATTTTTTTATATTTCAGTAAGCGTTGACACTTTTACTTTGATTTGATATAACTTTGCAGCAGTTAAATTGCAACTAAACATACGAACCCAGAATAAATGTCAGCAGCCTTTTTTTGGTGGCTGCACAAATTAGTGACGTCATTTTTACGATCTAATTTAGAACTGAACTGTGTTGCTTTGCATCATACTTCCTCTTCACCGAGACATTTTTTTGATTTTCAAAATAGAATCGCATTCGGTTTGGAAATTGTAACTTAAAGTTGTTGAGTTTTATCTGAACAAGAGTTTCTAAAAATGCTGCAGTGTCATTTTTATGGGAGCTAAAAGTAACGAATGAGAGCCTGTTTATTCACTTTGAATATATCCAGAAAGATTTAGCAATTTTCAGGTTTACAGAAGTAAAGAGCAGGGCATGTAATAGTAAAGAAATTAAGGCCAGATACTAGCATTGTTTCTTGCTTTTCCACCACGCCATCAGTTTTTCAATTTTCTTTATCCCTTACTGAAATTTTAAACTCAAATCTCGCCTACTTTTTGTCAATCTTCAACGAAAAAAAGCCTATTTTCTCAAGAAATACAACTAAAAAAAATTGTCCAGCAGAGACAAAGGGCTTACCTCCTCTTACACTTCCTCAACGAAGAACTAATCTGCAAGATCTCAATGCAGCACTTCAAAACCTGCGGAGATCTAAAAAAATGTATTTCAACCGTATCTAGTTTAAAATGAATGACCACAGAAAACCATTATGTGCTGCACTGTTGAATAATTTTAAGAAAACGGTGTTAAAGTTTTTTACACTATATTGCTATCCCCATTTTACAGCAATGCTTTAAAAACCTTTCAAAAACATTTTGAAACTCGTCGCTGATTAGTCATTTTCTGTGTCCTGAAATGCAAAAACACATTCTTTTTATTTAGTTAATAAAGCTGTCGTGAGAAAATTTTAAATAAAACAGCATAAAAGGCTCCTTATCCAATTTCTAGCTTACCTCTCTCTCGACTTTCCTTATACAAAGAAATAAAAATTTCTTTACAAAACCTATGTTCTTTTATCAATTAAAGAAAGTTAGAAATTCAGCTAAAAAAATGAACACATTCCAAATTCTTCTTCCAAGAAATAAAAGACTACTTTTTAAAAAGCCAATAAAGTTTACCTAGTTTAGTGTACCAGAAAATACAGTTCTGACAAAAGCCAACACTGGAAAAGAAAGTGACATCAGTCATTACGGTTCGATTCAACTATTTAAGTTATTCATAATAATTGTACATACATAGCTCACTTCAAGTTTGAGAGGTTTTTTACTTTTTAGACAACCGGGTGCTTCAGATTCTTGTTCACTTTCAGTTTTTTTCGCCTTTTCAGTTATACAGAGAAGTAGTTCGAGGCAAAAAGAACATAACTTGCTTACTAGCACTGTAATTCTTTACATATTTATCGCAGGTTGAGCACTTTTTTTTACACACAAGTTCTTAATAGGCTATACCATATTTTCAGTAGCTAGTGATCGCGACAATCTGGAAACACTAGAAGCGGAGACATCTACAAATGTGAATGATGTAAAACCAGCAAAAGATTTAGCGATCGGGGGCAAGACGACAATTTGGCTAGAAACTTCCACAAGTGCGCCAATGAGAATTGCTACAAATTTGGCGACATTTAAGCCTGCGAAACTTTTCAAAACAGTTCATCTCGACAAAGAACGGACACTTTCGTCTGACGTTGAAAGATTTTTTACTAATTTAGCTGTATCGACCACAACAAAGACACCAGTAATTGAGAGTGATATCGACAAGGATCAGTCAAATACGTTAACAACGAATGTAAAAGATCAGAACTCCAGTAATGCAGCTGTAGATTTACTAATGACAGAAAAAACAGCAACGAGTATTAGTTATGCAGCCTATACGACAGCAGGTACACCGTTTTTTAACGACAGCGAGGAAGTCATTCACTTACAGAAAAGTGCAGCGACCGTAAATCCCACTATGGTGGTTTCGAAACCTGAGCCACAAGTAACTGTTCAGGTAGAAAAAATAAATGAATCAATGAACAGTAGTACTTTAATGATTCCATCAGATGAAAACTATACTTTTAATGCTATTTTTGATGAGGAACTTAGGCAGGCAGATACATCTTATTTGATCAACAGTATTCAACAAATTCCTGTGGTGAGTTCTGCCGCGTTCGGAATAGATGAAGAATTGAAAAGAAACAACGATGGTATATTTTCCGATACTTCTTTAACAGAAAATTAGCAAGCGTCAAAAAATGTCTTATGACCGCAGTTTTAACCTTGACACGTGGATGACTGAATCAGGAAATGCGGTTTAAAGAACATTTAACTAGGATTTTTCACAGAATTACAGTAGAATCGCATACTAAAATAAACCTATCAACGCGTAATTTTGTGACAATAATTGAAAAGCTGCTTCTTGAAGCAAGTAGTTAACTTAAATTTTAGCTCTCAACAAAAATATGAACAACAGAAGAAGAAATTAAGTAATTGGAAGCAAAAGTTATTGAATGCGTTCAAATGGGTTAAAAACAGGTCAGAGATGTAAACTTTTTGTAAAAAGTAAAATCGTTAGCGTAAGACAACTGTTTCACCGCAATTGAAGTAAATTTTTCACTTAGCTTTTGATAAATATTTTGCTAAAATCTTCCTACTTTAGTCTTTCCGCTTCTTTATATTTGTTATAAAATGAGACTTGCCAAGTACCGGCGCTAAAATCTGATTCTGTATTTGATTGTAACATAATTCTGATGAGAAGCTCGCTACTATTTGTAGACATCGGTTGTTTCATTTCTGGTAATGTCGATAAATAATTTAGAATAAACTTTTTAACTGAAAAGCCATTACAAAATAAGCACAATTGTGTTTTGCATAGATTGTTGGCATCAGACAAGACACTGAAAGTACCTTTACCAGCCTAGTAATACGCTGAAGCAAACGCCATAGGCACGTTTATCGTGTTAGATACAGGCTACCGTCGATATTACACGCCTGCAAGAAAGAGGTGAGAAGGGTATACATAAGTAAAGCAATAATATAGAGAACATAGATCCGGTTGAGTAACACCGCAGCTGTAAAAAAAATTTTCAAAATGTTTCTTTTGCTTGGAACCAGTTGCTTTTGAGGCAAACTCAGGTAAATGTTGACTGGCTCTGAGATAAGTGCTTTAAACTAGCATATCCAGCAAAAATTTGTCATACCAAACTTGTTCCATTTACTGAACTTCTTTATGGTTGTATAATGAAAAAAGAATACAAAACATTTCAAGCAATTTTATTGAAAACACTACAGCTAAAAGATAAATACTGTTGTAGCCTTTAATCGTATAGCATTTGCCGCATGTTTTCTTATGATACTGGTGTACCAATTCTACGTATGACGGTTGGTTACAAATTGCAGAATTACGCCCTGCCGCACTATCAATGCATTTTCCAACTGAAATTATTACCGCGACTTTAAAAAGGCTTTACAAGAAACAGATAACTTATCTAGTTTACTTTTGGAAAACTTGCACGCTAGAAAACTTACATGCTAGCCAAATCTTGATCTGCAGCCACAGCGCAAAAGCCAAAAGTTTTTCTGCATACAAACGACGTGAGTTTTATAAAGTTTTCCTTTTTGCAGAATTGAACATTGTTGTTGCAATTTCTGGCCAAATCAGAGCATTCTAAAATTAAGGTAGTTACCTTACATAGCAATTGAATAGTGGCAATCACTCCGTGTTTGTTTGATGAAATTACCATACACACGAACCGTAACAAGAATAAGAAGAGCAAAAACTGTTTTGATATCTACGAACGTGTTTGCTGGTTGCCAATAACCATACAGTTTCTTAGTTTCCTCTATATAGATACCCGTAAAAGCTGTGCATACAGAAGTAAAATCTTGAACACCTTCTATGCTGATGACAAGAGATGAAATACATTTTCGTAATGCAATTTCAAAAATCATGAGAAAAGTTTTTGCAGAAAAAACTGCGTTGTCATTTTTTGAATCGTCATTTCAAAACTGCTCAAATAATCATTTATTTTCGGCGTAGAAGGTGTTCAAATTTTTACCTCTGTGTGCGCAGCTTTTACCGGTATCTATATTAAAAGAACTAAGAAACTGTCTGGTCATTGGCAACAAGCAAACATGTTCGCAGATATCAAAACAGTCTTTTTTCTTCTTACTCTTTCCACGATTTATGTGTATGGTAAGTTTGTCGAACAAGTACGGAGTGATTGGCACAAGTTTGGTTCAACAAATTTTGTTCTATTATCCTCTAAATTTTGAAGAGCATCAAATATGACAGCACGAATTTAGTTTGAAATATGCGAATTTCAGTTGAAAAAAAAAATTTTTTTTCAAAAAATTCTTTCAAAAAACTTTCTAATTTCGATTTACCGGGAGGCAGTAGATTCCATCAGGTTCTGAAATTGAAGTTGTTGCGTAACTGACGAGCATTGAATTACAGAGCAGTTTTTCAAACTTTTTTAACTTCTCAACGTAACTGGCTATTCTAGAATTTTCAGTGACCACAAAGAATCTTAATAAAAGCTTCAACAAATCCGACTCAATGCCAAAACAGATAAAATTGTTCAGTGCCTCCCCTCTATCCCATATATAAATCCGTATAACTGCCCAGAAGAATAAGCACCATTCATACAAAGACTTTGAGTTTAAAATTTGTAAAATAAGTTCTTCAACAATTTTCAATTAAAAAAATAATGTCAAAAAAGTTATTAAGAAGAAAATCAGCTGTACTATTTCGCTTCGACTTACGACTGAGACCCATTTTTGAGAGTGATCTAAGCTTACATTATTCTGCTCACAAAATAAATTCTTCTATGCAACGGGATTCCAGATGGTCCTTAACATACCAAAAGGCTTTGCATGTTACAAATCTTTCGCAACTTGATAGATTAGTTGAAAGTGAGCAAAAGTTAGTTTCAGGTTTAAGTGAGAATTCAGATTAAAAAAAATGAGTTTTTTGCTCTAACAACCCAGTATATGAACAGAGCATTTGTGACATAATAAGCATTTGAAATATTCTAGACTTCAAAAGATTTTGAAAAGGACTGCACTGTGCCAATAGACTGTGTAACCCGTTCTCCTTCACTTCTTCATCTTTTAGACAATAAAGTGCCGTTTTAGAAAAAATAAAGTTTGTGGCGATGATCACATTCAGGAACTTGTTTTTACTTTCAGAAAATCCCAAACAGTTAGTCCTCCAAGTTTTTGTATTCTTACAAAAAGCTCTCTCCTATGATACTTTCGTTATACTCAGGTGAATGAACCTCAGAATGTTGTTTCTCACCATTTTAACAGTTATTCAGCAATAAATTAAATAAGGCTAACAAAACCACAAAGAAGAAAATGAACAGTAACGGAAAGACCTTTCTAAAACCGGACTGGATTTTCTCAAATCCACAAACCAGTTTTGGAACAGCCTTCAACGACAAAATAAAGTTTATCGTGTGCAGCACTTTCAGCGACTTCAACAAAAAAACGATTACTCCCACATCAATCTCAAATTCAGAATGCTGTTTGTGGTACGCGTCGGTGGACGCACATTTAAGAATGCAAAATCTGTAGTCAGCATGTGGATAGAAGCAAATGTAAAACTATACATTCCAGATAATATCAAATAAATTACAATTATCAAGAATATCATTGAGGTAATCCCTTAAAAAATGATTACATACCATAACATTACTGTAAAATCTTTGAAGAAATAAGAGTGGAAACTTCATTGATAATAAGGAAGTTATTTAACGATGGTAATGATAACAAAACAGTTTTAAATCAAGCTCCTGATAAAATCCAAGCGTTTCAATCAAAAACACAAAAGCCGAATTACTGATTTAGATACATCCCTCAAAAAACAAATACTGTTCGAAGAATGACCTCACACTTGCGGCATTGAATAATCTGTGTAAGTCTTAAATGACAGTCACTGAACATGTGTGAAACAAAAAAAAGGCAACTGCTGAATAGCATATGAAAAAAACTATGAAGTAACCATATCATCCTTACCATCTTATAACAATTTTTGAACTAATCAACAATAAAAAAATTTTTCATATTTATGTAAGAAAGGAACATTAAATTAGTTTGAAAAACTACAATCCACAGCTGGTTGTTTTGCAAACTTTTTAGAGATTTTCAGAACACTGTTTTTATTCTTCGGCAAAGAAAGATCCAATGGTTTGTTCATTTCAGCAACATTGTCCTGAAACCAAAACGTAAACTGTACCTCCTACGTTCCGCACCAAAATAATTTTATGATGCAAAAGACCTAGGAACTTGATAAAAAGAGTAAAAGAAATAAAAAATTGTACAAAAACTTCCAAGCGCCCTGAGTCAACTGAAGAAATAATATGTTCCTTGTTGTTGCTCTCTGAAAGAAAAACCGTTACACTATGGAAATACTTTGAAAAAGGCAAAACCAAATTTATTTTTGTCTAGTAAGCAAAAAAAAGGCGTGATGCTAAGAAAAACCAATTATACGCAAAATTTTAAATAAATTGCTGATAAGAAACAGCAAAAATACAGATACAAACAGTTCCGAAGAGAAATATAAAAAACTAAACATTTCTGACATCTAAACGATACAAAGAAAAAGCTTTTGTCACCCAAATCATGTGCATTAAAACATTATAAAACAATTCATTAAAATTCTAGTAGTGACCAAAACATTCCAAAATAACAAGCTATTTAACAAACTACCTTCTTTCTCTTGCACGCTCTTAGCTTTCTCTTTCTTCTTTTCGCTACCGCTCCCTCTCGCACTGACTCTAAAACGCTTAAAATAATTAAATCTTTTAAAAGTGGTAAATATGAAATGCTGCACCTAAACACGCTCTTAGATAGTCACTAGAATAAACCTCAAGTTAACATAACAATCCAAAAGATTATTTATAACAGTAAAAATAAAAACTGTAAATCCTTACTCAAAATGATTTTGTCCTTCAGACTTTTGAAACTGAACAGTTGAAACCGCATCAGACAACGGAGCAAAGCTTTGCTACAAGAAAATTTTTTACTCACATTCAAAACCTGGTTCCACAAAAGTACTTAACACCTGCAAGATGATGTACTCCAAAACATTAAAATTTTTTAACTCAACAGTAATATTAATCAGGAACTGTAGCAAAGGCAAACAAAGTAACTCCAACAACTTCAAAACTTGTGACAAGACGCAAAACTAGTGCCAACTAAATACATGCTTGTTTAACTTAATAGGAGAGAACTTTGTGAGTTACTCTATTGTAAGCTAGAAAGTACAGGCCCCAGCAGCTAACCTTTACCGCAACTCCTGATAACCACAGTCTTCACTAACTTTGCTGGTAACAACACAACTGCCGACCTCAGCAATTACTCCTTTTTCAAACTTTAAAAGATCTTATTACTCTTCTAAACATATACTTTGCAAGAACAATCTTAATGCTGTAAACCAAAGTTTTGGTAACCGTCCCTAAATGTCAATACATCGCACTTTTTCAATGAACTTCTCTGGAACATCCGTTTTATTAAGCTACGTAACTGATCTTGTATGTTTCTATATCATATTTTTTGGAAGAACAGTTTTAGAAAGCTGCTTTTCTACACAGTCTGTTCTGTCCTGCCGTACTTTGACAGTAGTTTAAACCAAACCAACTCATCTTTACTTTACAAATAAAACGTTTTCGACAAAATTTCGACTCCATATGATTCGCTTTGTCAATTTCACGTTATTTTAGAATCCTGCTGCGACTTTAAAAATGAATTCAAGCGAATAAAGTTGTGCCATGCAAATAACCGAAACCAAAAAATTACACTAAACACGCCTCAAAAGTAGAGAGGAATCGTACACTGTTAAGAATGACTTCACAAAATCGGTATTTATGTATGAACCCTGAAGAAGTACTAAAAAAATTTCAAATAGAATTGTGCTGCAAAAGGCGCATAAACGTCTGAAAACGAGGCAGTAATAAAGCCTTGACACCACTTCAACAAAGTGGTAGGGCCAAATATGATGACAGAAGTAGAGGATAACACCTAACATCAGGGACTTAAAAATAAGGAGAGAGAAAGCTCTCTGAAGTTATTAGTGTTAAAAAAGTACAAAGAGACAATGCTGAGAAAAAAGAATATTAAAAAATTTTTTTGTTGTGATACAATAAAGTATAAGTGCTCTAGTTTTAGATGCTGCTAACAATCATAACTATCTAAAATTGTTACTACCTTTTTTTCCATTTGACTTCTGACTACTTCCTTCTGGCATTTACGAAAACTTAATAGCGCCTGCACTCGTCGCGTTGCCTGTGTCAAAAGCTTATCAGGTGGCTATAATAACGGACATGATAATAACTCGCTATATAAATCAATAGCTAGCATTCCTACTGTCCGGTAATCAATTAAACTGCAATATCTGTATGCAAGTTTTCCTATGTAAAAAACACAATAAATTCTACAAACCGAAAATAATTTGAACAAATTTTTTGGCATATTCTTATTTATCGCTATTCCTGGTGCTGTTGATCGCCCGCATACAATGCAGTGGCCTTTTAAGGCTAAAATTTTTAAAAATGAGTTGATCGAGAAAAAAGCAATTTATAATAACCCCTCCACCTCACTTTAGTGACAAATGATCACGAGTTACAGGGCTCTGCTAACTACCAAAATTCAATAGGAAAAGTTGAAAAAATATTAAATTAAATATATTGAACAACAAATCTTACCAAGTGCGTGATAACACGTTCTACAATAAAAGTGACCGCAAGATAACATGTAGAAGAGCTTTATTTTTTCAAACCCAAACCACGGAACCACAGAACAGAAGTAACAGTGTATAAAGAACATCCTAAAATCATGTACATTACAAACAGTTACATGTCTTTTGACAAAGTGCTTATAATTATGTATTACAAAATATAACGACCATCCAAAAAATAACAAAACTCAAACCCTCTACACCAATACCTGTTTCAGCTCCATTGGAACTAAAGGTGTCACCACAGACCACCTTACCACTAAAAAAACTGCAGGAAAATTTTCACAGGATCTTTTCTACTCCTTACTCATGAGCCTAACAAAAAGACATATGCATCCCGCAAACACCAACATCACTATTAATCGCATAATGCGCACAGCAAACCGAAAAGAAAAACAAATACAACAAGCATAACGGCTTGATACTCTTTCTTGTCACAAATTTTACGTTAAGCTAAGCCATCGCATAAAACAGTAAAGTGTCGCAACCGATTGCTGCGGCGAAATGCCTAACGAATAAACTAGCAGTGTTCGTTGTTGGCTTCCGTCTTTCAAAATCAGATGAAATTCTTTAAGCAGCATGCCAAATATCAACGACCGGCTAGCGAAGTTTTAACAAAGGTCAGGCTCCATAGCTCCGGAAGCATGATTTTAACCACACCACTTTTCCCAAAGATTCCTCTTGCTTCCTAAAAGTGCAAAGGTGACTGGAGGTCCGATGAGACTTATGTGCCTGAAGGGGAGTAAAGCCTGTAACAGTAATCAAAATCTTTAAACTTTCAAAGAACAGCGAGCTTACTGACGGCCGTCTGCTTCTGCTATACCATGTTTCATTGTAACGATGTATCTCTGGTACCCTCTATTTAACCAAACTGCTGAAGACATCTGACTAATTCTATTCGCAGATTCTATTTGTCTCTGTTACTTAGAGGTAGTCTGCACACAACTTAACCAAGTTCGATTTTTTTCCTTCGTAGGTGTAGGGCCGTTAGAGAAGTGGCTCTTCAGGATGGCAATATCGCCTCTTAAAAACTGCAAAAATCCCGGTGGTACTCATGACGTAATGAACGCTTTTAATAAAAGTAAAACCAGTTGATGTCTAAAAATAGCTTGAGAACAACAATGACTGTAAAGGCTGTAAGAATGTTCGTGCAAAAAAAAGTTGATGCAACTTCTAGGCATTTTGGATTTTTTTCGGTAATTATTTTGATGAAAATTAAAAAAAAACTTTTGAATCAGAAAGAAGAAACAAGAAGTGAAAGACTCAGTAAGACTTCAAAACGATGATAAATAGCTTGTTTTGCTTTTTTCTTATTTTTTTTTTACTTTTGCACATAACTTTTCTGACCTTACTCTACTGCTTTTGTTTTCCACTAGATTTTCATCTTCTGTCTCCCCCTGCAAACCCTCCTGTACATGTTCTAATCTTCACTTCATTTATAGCCCTAAATTCATTTATCCGTTTGTTTTCAACATTTCTCCTCTTGGTAGTTTCAGATTATTCACTCTTTATTTCGCATTCATTTTGAAGTTCAGGTTTTTTTTATTGATTACGCCTTGTTGCTGTATCAGGGCAACATACGCAAAAATTGCGATATGAACACTGTGGTTGTAACTACCGGCTTTAAAAATAACAAGAAAGTCACCACGTGCCTTAACAAAATCACGATGACACGTAATAAGAAATGGTCTAAAGAAACCGCTTTTGACCTGTTGATATTCTTCTCTGCAGTTGCAAGGAAGCCGTCAAATTATCCAGATTGATCAAAGCGATGATTTTTTTCCCTAATGGTCTGTTTGAGAAATAATGTCATTCTGAACTTAGAAGCTAAGATTTTTAAAAAAAACAGAGTGAGAAATACTTTTGACTGCTCAAATGTCATTCCTAACCTCTGTCCTTGGCTATCGAAGTTCTTGACCATGAAATGGTCATTTTAAAAAACGAGTAATGTTTTAAAATTAGACATAAAAGCTTGAAAGAAATAGTTTTTGGCTAGTCACTTTCAAAATTTTTTCAGTTTTTTTTAAAATAGCGATGCCGGTGCTCAGCTATTTGAACGAGGCCTTCGGATCAGAAACAGAAAACTGTCAAATTTGGTATAGTGTCACTGTAAGATAGTGAAAAATAACGAGAAAAGCATATGTTTCTTGAGCGATCAAGGATTCGCTGCCATCTGAAGCTTCTTGAATTTCTTTTTTTTTTTATTGACAAACTTTGTTCAACTCATAAACATAAATATTTAAAGACGATGAAAGTATCAGTGATCAGTAACAACGATCAGCTTCAGCTTTGTTTGCAATAGCCACAAGTTTTTGGGCATTGCTGCTGCATCAAGGAAATGTACGCAGTATTCTGACAAAGGTATGACAGAGATGAGCAATCGCTCGTTCCGT
>UXUI01008708.1:14281-24840 GCA_900576705.1 Enterobius vermicularis
TTGAGCGATGGCGAATTATGAGTTAACTGACAATTTTGCCACAAGAAATTTCGTGCTGTGCTGCAGCTGCCACCATGCATTTGCTAGAAATCTTTATGAAAACAAAGTGAAACCTCGAAAGCATGAGATTTAGTTATCTGAGACAAGCAAGATCCAGTGATTTCTTCTAGAAAGCAAACTGTCATTGAAATTCACTCTCAAATAGAAAATAAAAGACAGGAAAAGAATGACATTATGAAACAGGGAAGAAAACAGGAAATTTAAAAAACAATCTTACAAAGACGAAACAATTTGTTAGTAAGAACATTTAAGTAAGGAATATGCGTATTTAATATCTAAAGCAGAAAATAAATATCAATTGAAAGCTTCAAAAAGAAAAAAAAAACAACAGAACCAGAAACACTTTAAAGTAATATACTAGTAAAAATGTACATTTTACGACACAAGGACTCAGTGGAGGCACTTCAATTTTAAAAAACAATATCAAACTGAATAAACACATAATAACCGTCAGCAGAACAAGTACTCCTTAGGAGTTACAAAAAATTCGTAATTTTGTTAACGAAAGAGACTAGTGCACCAAGTTTTGTAACATGGCAACAGACTTTGCGTAGCAAACTGTTAGTCAAGCAGCAGTGCCTATCGAGATCAAAACGTAGGCCTGAAACTGAAAGACAACTAGTGTTCAATACCAGAGTCTAAATCGCTGATTAAGAGCCAAAATAAACAAATCTTGAAGAAACCATAATTCCCCGTCTGGAACAACTACTATACAGTTCAAACTTCTACACAAACAAATTTTTCATGTTATAAACATGCTCAAGAACTACACAGGAGGAGTGCCTGAGCTCAGAAATTCCATAAAGTCGTTTTATTATATGACCAGAAATCTCGTAGAATATACCTAAGATAATCTATAAACCCCACCGCACTTAATGTTTGAAGAAGCGTTTTCAAACGTCCAAAAACTAAAGAAGAAGAAATGAAACAGAGAAAAAGAACAAGCTGTCATTCAATCAAGAATGAAACTTATACATAAGGCAGGCTTCGACACCAGAGCTAGGTCAACAGCCTGTAAGAGAAGGCAGATCTTCTTTAAAAAGGCGTAGAATTCGTATGTTCAGCAGCGCAAGAAGCCGCGTTATCTAAAACCAAGCCCGCAACAATTGTACTGTATGACCTATCGGAACAGACTATGCGGTTTGAGAATTGCAAAAAAATACGCAGACAACAAGGAACGAAAAAATCAAACCACACGTCTTTAAAAAAGTATGACGTTGAAGAGCCGCATGCCACCATACAATTTAATAAGTGTTCTCAAAAGGCAAAGATATGAAAGAGTAATTGTACATATTGCACAGGAACATATTCCATTATTGTCGGATGAGTGAAAATGAATGAATTAGGAAGATCAGTAATTATAAGTCAGACGCTAAATGTTGATGAATCGTTATTGTTAGATCTCGGTGACCATGAAGAAGGGTCCTTTCGAATGTTTTGAACAAGTGGCTTACTATTTCCACCAGCGAACCGCTTTAAGTCATCAACTGCGGCCTTAACTCGGTAGCTGATACTTGTCGAGAACTAATGAAGTAAAAAACAATATTGGAAAAAAAACTTACTTGGAACTGCGCTAAAGACAAATTGCTGACGCCAAGTTGCTTAAGATCTGATGAATGCAACCTCAACAACTCTTTTCCATCAATTTTGTTCAAGCGAAACGAATTGGCATATTTCTTGAAACCAACGGAATCCATCCACGCACATACTTCATCAACGTTCCAGTTAGTGATAGAAACTAAATAAAAGTCTTAATATTAATTACTACAGACAGCCAATCCTTTTGTACCATATATTCGGGATTTACCTGCATCAGCTGATGCAGCTCTTCTTCGCCGTCGGCCCCATTTGCTCCAAAACCAATGAGCTACACGAGATCTGACTCGTGGTTTTCCCCGACTCTCCTCATTCCGCACACCTTCCCCAGCATCATCAGTATTTGAACCCGGCAAATCATCCTTTAAAAGCTGTGTAAATTTAAGGAAATAGTATAACAGTGATAACCATGCTTATAGAAACAGTTTTAGACATTAAGATATTATAAAAGAAAACCTCCACGGAATATTCAGTGCCATTCATCCAACGTTCCAAGTTCTCAAGATCCTCCTTGACCGACACTGTAGCTTCTCGTAATTTTCTTAGCCACTCCCGTTTATCTTCATCATTAATCTAAAGAATAATGTGACCTCAGTTATCAGAGTTGGAAAAATTAAAACCAAACAATAACAGGAAAAATGCTTTTAACGAACAGAGACCAAAGCTAATGCCAGCTTCGGTTGAATTTCATGAATTAGGACACGAATGGTGCGAGCCACCTGGACGACTCGTTCATCACTGGCTTCATTCTGAAAAAACCTAATTATTTGAAGCCAAAAACATTAAAAAATTAGAAGCTACAAAAATTATAATTTCCTTCGTAAGCGATAAGCCTTGCAAAGAAACTGTAACGTTTATTTAAAAAAAAACTAAACTAAAAATTTTGCTCTTGCTTTCTATAACTACTTCAAAATAAATCTTACACAGTATGATCCTAAAGCTGCGCTGATGGCAGAACTTGCGTCATCAAAATCCCGTTTAAAAAGACTATCAGAAAAAAGTGAATGTACTTGATTTTGGCTCTGAAAAGTATCTATCTTAAAAGATCAAGAACAGATATATTAGATAACAAAAAAAAGTTATTATTACAAAGGTTTCCATTCCAACTTGATGTAAGCGACGAATACAAGAACAAAAAGCCAAGTAAAAACTAACTGGGTCAAGAAGATCAGTTAACCTTGCAGCAGCCTCCACAAATAAAGAAGGAACATCCAATGAAGGAAATACTGGATGCACGACAGCAGTCGGAGTAGTTGGTAAAACTTTATTTTGCTCCTGCCAAGTCTTTAAAGTTGCTTCAAATACCTAGAAATCCTTTAAAAGTCACAAATGCTAAAGGAACATACTTTTTAGAAAAGTAAGAAGTAGTTATTATAAAAAGCTAAGGAACTTACTGGATCGTGAACCAGCATCTGAGCTCTATTTTTGTAAACAATCTCTATTACGCCTGGAGGTTGCAGCCATGGTTCGCCATCAACTTGGACTGGTATAGGTTCACTACCAGATACTACTATGTTGACATGCCGACACTAGAATTCTCAGGGACATTAGAATTCTAAAGTAAACTCAGAAGAAGGAAATATTTTCATAACTAAAAGACCATCTAAAAAAAACAGTAACAAAAGTTTTATAAAATACCAGAATAGTTTAAAGATGCAATTCCCGATAAAACAACCTGGGCTATACGGTGTTTTTGAAGAGGAAGCCGTGGCACTCGACTTGTAGCCACGTGAATAACACCAAACAACGCTACAACTTCTAGCATTCTATCATCAAAAGACTGCGCAGCAAAACTACAATCTCCACTTTCTTTCCTTGAGCCCCAAAAATTTGCCCCGCCAGAGTAACTGAAATTTTCGTATGCTAAGCCAAAAAAGCAACTCCTCAGGTATATCTTCTACATCTAATATATAGAAAAACCAATAAAGCGGTCTGTAGAAAATATAAAGTTCTTTACCTTGGAATATTTAAAATAACTACTCCTTGCAAAGGTGGAAGCCTCATAACTTGTCCATCACACTCTAATCTTATTCTCTGGTCAAGATTTCTGAACGTTCTGAGCAATAACTCTTTTCCACCTAACATACCATACCACATAAACAGTTTAGACCGACTCCTTAAATATACGGTTGTATCAGTGATCTTGACTCCAACGATAAAAACCGTTTTTGCAAAGCGAATAACCTTAAACATTTACCGTGCCTTCTCCGGTAACTCTTCACGTTTGTTATGGAATTCAAGAGCGATTTTAGCATCCAGTCCTATTCCAAAATAATTATTCATAACCTTTTTTTCTACGAAAACTGTTCTAAAAAAAGCAAGATATGAGTAAACTCCTACTTAAGAAGCACTATTACTCTAAAAAATTTTCAGAAATAGTTGAAAATTGTTAAACATACTTCTTACTAGACAACAACAATGGTTCCTTATCAGAAGAACTAAAAGTTAAATTAGTTCTGGGAACAGAATATTTCGACGTATGGCTCCAGTGACAAATTGAGCTATCAGACTTGCTTTTCATCTTCTCATACATTTTTACTTTCAAAGCATTGGAGCCTAAATGTCCTCATTCATTACCTAATTGATTATGCAAAGAAAAAGCAAAAAAATAAAAAGAGTGAAGCAGCAATTAAGAAAATTTCAATCTTAGAATTCAAAACATCAAGAACTAATTGCACTTTTTACAAAAATTAGATCTGCCAGAAACAAACCAAAAGCAAAGTGGCCGTCATTACCAGTGGCAGAACATGGAGTCTGTGAGTCGGACAGACAACCTGTAATACCAATGCATTTGACAGGATCAACCGAGTCAGATAAAGAGCGAGGAATATTCAGAACCCGGAATTCTGGAGTTAGAAAGTCATCATTTTCTTCTACCGAAGATTCTGCCTCTGACCACTTCACAGGTATAGTCTGAGGAAATTCGAATGAATTTTGAGAACGATTTGGCGTCGGAGGCTCTACATCCCCAATGCTGATAAAAAAGAAATGGTTAAAAAAAATTTCTTTATGAAAAGTAAAATCACTATCATTTCTGTTGATAAGACTGTAATGATACAGAATGAAAAGTTATGAAAATTTGAAGTGCAGCAAGACCCTTAAACAAGAACATCCACTTCAGTGAAATAACAAAATTAGATAAACCTCGGCAGTTCAAGTTTTGCTGGGATAGATGTGTTAGAGCTTTTACGAGCTGGAGGAGACAACAAAAGAGTTGGAACTGTCGGAGACGTTGTGCTGGGTGGAGACGAACACAGAGAATAGATATCGCGCAAAGAAATGATTCCCGGAAATGCTGTAAAGGGTATCTGTGTTTGAAGTGATAAAAGCGAACCGCCTCCTGCATCTCTACCGCACAAAACAGACATCTTCGCATCACCTGGTGCTGTTTTGCTCCTCTTCTTCCGGAAATGTTCTCTCTTCAAAAGAACTGTGCCTCTAAAATAGTTCACTTTCTTTAGCTTTAAAATAATTATTTGTTTGTTAACATTCAATATGAACCTTAATTGCTGAAATAAAAGTGAAAAAAAGATACGAGTGAAAATTAAAAGAATAACCTGTTTTCTTTCTTCATTTTCATTGCAAGAGCCTTTGCATGTTCCGTAAGTTGTCGCACAGCTTTTTTCAATGAGTTTTCACGTTTTAGAAGAAAATCTTTTTGTGACTTTGCCTAAAGACCAAGAGACTTTAGAAATTTTACTGAAGGCGCCTCTCAAGCATGATAATTAACCTTCGAGACAGAAGAAAAACCAGAGTCTACACTTGACAGTTCGTTGGTTAATTCACGATTCCCAGCAAAGGTAGGTGGTGTTTCCAATGAACGCAGCACGCTCTCCAGTTTCGAAATTTCCGCCTCGTCCTACAACAGTGACAAATATAATAATTCGACACGCCTGAACTATTAAAACCTATGAGTATCCTAAAAGTAATTAAACTTTTCGCCATAGCAGCACCAACAATACTTAAAGCGGTCAACAATTAACTAGCGAATAAAACGTCAGTTTTCTAAGACCCTTTTGAGGTACTACACTATACCAAAAAAATAATTTAACAAACCACTATATGATCATATAGTATATAAAGCAAGCTAATAAAATCCCTCGTTTAAAAGAAATACACATTACCTGAACGAGAACATCATCGTCATTATTCATTTTGGTATCATTACGGTCGTTTATAAACAAAATCTGCTTTACCAAAGCAATAAAATCCTTGACCGTCTCATTGAGAATTCTATAAATAGAAGTTAAAGTGAAAAACGGAAAAAACTTGAAGTATCCGTCTTAAAAGCAAAATAAAAAACTAGTTTCAAATGAGCTGTGAAGCAATTATGAAAAAAGGTTAAAACACCTCATCTCTTTGCTAAATCACAAATAAATGAAAACACTCTCAAAAAATTTTAAACCGTAAAAAATACCTTGTAGCACAGGAAATTGCAGACTCATCCTCGGTGCCTTCTATGTCGTCAAGTAACTCACTAATGCAAGACTCGTGCTTCTCAAAATCCAACACAGATGCTCTCTTTAAAGTTGCGTAACAAGTATTGGAAGAACTCGTCATGACACTCCATCTTTAAAAGCAAGGAGAATAAATGCACAAATCAAAAATGGTATATTACCAAAAAAGAATAATAATACTGAATAACAATAATAATGACTAAGAGAATCAAAAGTCATAAAAGCGTTTTTATAGACTCAAGCCATGGTACAATGTCTCAAAAACGAATTTCCGGGAAGATTTGTTGCCTTTTAGTCAATTTTGTTGTCCTTCTTATGTATTGCCTTTCAACAAAAAATTCAAAAAAATGAGCACTAATTACGACCATACGCTGCTGCAAAGCCAGAAAAAGAACTAATTTTTTCCTGAAATAAGCAAAAAAGCCATTGCTGTACAAACCGTTATAACTAATTCAACTTTTCGTGCAGCTTCTTTTTACAATACTTATCCAAAAACAGGTTTTAGCATTATTCCCATTATTTTATCATTACCAATAACGCATAAAGCTCTCGAAAGATTAGTGACCTATCGCTTCTTAAATAAATGAAGAAGCCAAAAAGAGCAGAAACTGTTCACTGATAGTATCATCAGCTACAAAACAGACTGTTAGAAAACTGGTAAAAGAAATCCAAAAAAAAAATTTCCACTTGCCTATCCAGCATTCTCGTGTGCGCTCGTTCAAACTTTTCTATCACGTGAAGAAGCTGGGACTCGTCGTCAAACGCCCGTCCCCAACCCAGCACCCGCGCCAAATCATTTCCCGTCCCCAGAGGTAATACACCTATTTGACACTGAAATTAATGTATCTAACATTTTAAAAGAAATATACGAGCAGTTGTCTCAGCTAAAAGTAAACGCACACTCATAAGAAGGAAATCTCAATGAAACATGAAATACAAGAGAACCTTTGAGAGTAATTCAAGCGAATCAACCGCCGTTAAAACCCACCCAACAGTACCATCACCTCCACAAACTAGAACGCGAAACGAATCAAATCGCCGAAAAAATTTCAACCTAGAAATTTAAGCTATATTAGCCCAAAACATTTAGAGTATAAAAACCGCTTTCACGGCATAAAAACTCTCCAAAGAGCAATTCCTTGCCAATACGGTAGAGAAAGTACCCTATTTCAGGTCCATCAGCAATAATATCAACAACTTGAGAAGGATTTAACAGCCTTTTAAACTTTGATAAAATGCGCATTCCTTGATTTTCGCCTGACTTAGAGTTCACAAGAACAAGAATAGGGGATCCTCCGCCGTGGTCACCACCAATACACTCTGGATGTACATCAGCCTCCCCAACTTCACTGACATCTTTAACAGCAACAGGTGGTAGAATTGATAAACTAAACGAAAGTTCAACGATCAAGTGCAGGAAAGAACAATTGGAAGAAACCGATTAAAAGACTTTTACTGGAATCAACATCCCCTTCAGGTATAATAATGTGTACTGAGTAATGCCAGCACAAAATTAGATAGTGTTACAAAGCAGACATTAGGTTTTAAGTCGAAGGACCAGGCTAATAAGTACGTAACACACGTCAATGTTTATACTACCCATGAATGTAAACAAAAGGTAAAATCTGGTTCAAGTTAGACGCTACAAGTAAATTTTCTCACTAAGAATTAACAAAATCTAGAAACTTGAACCGTATCAACAGCCAACTTTCTGAACATTACCACTAGAAACCGAAACAGTCAAAATAATGTATTATAAATTTAGTTTAAAAAATATCGTTTATAAAAAGATTAATCTTTCCAAAAGTAAACAAACCTAATCGCTCCTAATGTACAAATTTTAGACACACTAGACTTGCATTGATCATGAACAAACGTTCCGCACCAAATACAACGCCAATCCTATAAAGTAACACACTATATAAGGTGAAACAATTGAACATGGTCATTGAACGTCAAGAGCGAATTTCAAAAAAAATTGAAAATCTCTTACTCAGTGAAATAAGCTAAATATCCAACATTAATTATGCTAAAATATGAGTTCTTAATAATAATGAAGCTGAGATTTAGAAACTTTTTGCAGACATAAACCTATACTAATTAGGCAAAAATTTTGTAACAAAAAGCTAACACTATGAATTCTAAAGCTTTATACTGTGGAATACGTAACAAAGCAAATTTTTTAAATCGAATGCAGCCAAATGACAAAGCACTACCATTATGCGGGAAAGTTGGGAATTTAAGAATCAGGACAATAACTATGAAAAGACCTGTAATTTAAGAACAGATCCACAAGTCTTATCACACACAAAACATTTACAACCTAGAGGCAGATTTCCTTCAATCCATTGGTGGGGCATATGATGAAGCTGAAAATAACATTTGCAAACTTATTTAAACCGGTAGTTTCCAACATACAACAAGGTACTATAAAAAACAGTTTTTGGTCGGTTCAGTAATAGGCAAACAGAAATGTAATTTAAAAAAGATAGTCAGAAATATTGATTCGTTTTCTACTAGAAAGGCACTTCAGGGTACCCACTAATTCTCCTTTTTAGCCTCCCTCTCTCCTGTCTTACATTCCAAAAAGAAAAAAACGCACTGAAAAAAAAATCCAAAAACAAAACTGCAAATAAAAAATACATTTTGTAAACAAAGAAGGTACAACGAAACATTTAAACCCCGAAAATCGCCATGAAATCCAATTAAAAATTACATCCAACTAATCCATCAAAAGCTCATGTAATCAGCATAATCTTTTTCCATTATTTTAAGACTTACTCCACTAGCGTCAACAATTTTTAATTCGGGTGGGATCGATGACTCATACCTCCATTTACAGGACTTTCCAATTTTCGAAGCACATCTTTTGTGGGCTCGCATCCTACATACTAAAAATTTTCCAGTTATTTAAACTTCTAGTAACAACCTTTGAAGCAGTATGAAGATGTACTGAGATTAAGACTCAGACGGTCATCAACCATAGGATAACATGAAAAACTCATAAAACTATACTCTTTGTTCAAAATACAAAAAACATCCATACTTTCGCAAGACAATCCATGCCAGGCTACTCCTGAAAGTTTTTCCCTGCAAAAATTACAATGCGTAGGGCGGGCATGTGAACAGACATACCAAACATGCGTTTCCTTCACCAAATTATTTGAGCCTTCTGATATTACCTTAAAAAAAAGATGTTCAGCTTCTAGTAAAATAAAATATAAAATTCGATAATCTTCTGTAAGAAGAAATTTGAAATAAAAGAGCAATAATTTTTAGAAACAAGACATTTAAATAAATGAAAGAAAGATTAGTCTTCAGACCTCTGTCAAGCAGCAGTTTTCTCTGGAATAGCCGGCTTTTATATCTACCGCTTCCATTGGAAGATAAAAGCCTAAAAAAAGAATATAATTACGAAGTGACTGAATGTACTTTAGAAAGAAGAAAAAACAGCTTATTACAGAGAGAAATTTTTTGCTGAAGAAAAAAACATTTAATTTGGAATCTTAATTCAAGATAAGACATCCTACCTAAGCTTCAAAAAAAGAAAAAAAAAAAAGCCATGTGAAAAAATATACATACAAACAAATTTTCTTCTGTACAAAAACTTTCACTTTTTTCTCAGTGAACAAAGCAAAACAAACAAAAAAATAGAGGAAAAAAGATAAACGTTTCCTTCTAATTCATTTTTTTTTTGATCTTTTTTTTTTCATCTACTTATCTATACACACAAAAACACATACATACATACACGCACACATAAATAGATGTTCTGTGAACAAGTAGCAAACAAAAAGACCCAAAGAAAGACCACTTCAGCGGTTGTTCATCATTAAAAAATTATTGAATTATAATAAAGAAAATAGCTGCCTGAACACGCACTCTAATGTAAGAGCATCCAGAATCAAGAAAAAAAAAAATAAAGTGGGGAAAAAAATGAAATAAAATAAAAGACTAAGTTAAGCGAAAAAGAATGCAAAAAAAAAGCATAAAACAAACCAATTTAATTGCATGAAAAGGGAGGAAGACAGTTTGAAAAAAACAAGCTATCTTACAGCAACAGCAGCGGCAGCAGTAGCAGCAGCAACAACAGCTCCGGCAGTCACATTAGCAAGGCAGGCGGATGTGCATCGCGCATATCATATATACTATTGCTCTTCTTATTAATTCCACTTCTCAACAACGGCCTGCTGGCGCTTTACCAATGATTCGTTTCAAACCTGAGGCCGTCTTTTGCAGCCCACAACCAGCTTACAATCAGCCGTTAAATACCAGTATGCAATTGGAGCATCTAATCTGCTCGGGTACCGCCACAGTTAAGACTGCCGTTGCAGATAGGTGTCCAGTTACCAGCCGACTGTCACCAGATTGTTTTTTCTTTCAGTAATCTCTTTATCTTGATACTTTGGCTACCATATCATTTCCGTTCTGTTCGACTCAAATATA
>UXUI01008710.1:9844-24815 GCA_900576705.1 Enterobius vermicularis
TTATACCGTTTAGACTGAGAAGTTTCTGAGTTCTCTTAAATCTAATTACTGTTTTTTTCGGGCTAATAAATAAAGATGTTAACTAATTTTATAGCAGGACGAAGGACACGAAACTGAAATATCTGGAAATATAAGTAGAAGGGGCATTCCACTGCACAAAAGAAACGAAGAAGAAGTTACGACATCTGCGTCTGTTTTGGTTAGTTTTTCCTTTTAAATTGTCTGACTTAGTAGAAGCAATTTTTGAGGTCAAAGTCTCTTTTTTTACGTTTAAAATGTCAAAAACAAACAGAGTACTAGTCAAAATATATTGCATCCTCCACTTTTATTCTTGTTCAAGTTAATAGAACTGTTTTATGTTTTATAGACTTTTTTTTAACACTTCTCAGCTTGCCAATATTCTGCTCTACATGTGACAGTATTAGATTTAGTTTAATGAGTCTTCCCGTATTTTTCAAAAAACGTTCTCACTGTACAAAAAATGGCTTCTTTTTAAAGCACAGTGAAATACTAATATGTTGACTTCTGCTGACAAATCAAAAACTGATTGTTTTCAACTGTTCGGATTAGAAGCGCTGGCAAGAGTAAACCAGCATCTTTTAAACAAAACCTATTGGAATGAAGACAAAAAGCTCGTCTCTAAGAAAACTTTTAAACGAGTGAAAAAAGAAAGTGACAGACTATCATACGACGACAAAGTTTACTGAACACTTAAGCGGCTTAATCCTCCACCGATTCAACTTATTTGGAGTAGTAAATTTTACTCCAAAAAAAAAAAGAAACCACCTTTTTGATAGCAGATTAAAGATAGGATTATGGTGGAATAAAAATGTTTCTTCAAACTATCTGCAGGAACAAGATTTTGCACTTGGTCATTCAATAAGGTATTGAAGACAATAAAAGCTATGATTTTTGAAAACCTAACAGATCTATTACTAGAGCCGTTTGTCACGCAATAATGTAAATAACGAAGAAAAATCGAGAACTGATGTGTTCAACGTCATTAAATCAGATAATATGACCCTCGCTTACTGAAAACTTGACGATAATTGCAAATTAAAATTTTGAATGTTCGTCATAGTTGAATATCAGAAACCCTACTCATACTCTTTAATCTGCGAGCAAAAATTATCTACGCTACTTTCTATTCTGAAGCTTTTATAATCTTTTGACTGAGAAAGCGCATTCTAGACAGAGAACACTCTAAAGCTTTGAAAAGTGAATAAACTCTTTTGATGAACTCTATTGAAAAAAAGCATCCTCACTTTTGTACAACGTCTGTGTTCCTAACAGTGCCTGTTTTAACTTAAAGTACTGAACTGTACCACTTTAAGGATACATTACAAAAAAGCGTTTTCAAGAAGTTTTTGAAAACTAAATGCGTAATACATTTTTGATCATACTCTCCATCTCTGTATTAGGTTTTTGTTGTTTTCTATTTATTTTGATGACGATAATCTCTCTACCATTATTTTTTCTTAAAAAAAGCACTGTTTGATAAAAATGTGCTACTTTTGGTCGTTTATAACGACTATTTGTTTTAAGGCAGAAGAAAGCGAAAAAAAACACCCGAAATTAGATACTGAGAAAGGACAAAAGTCAGAAGAGGGTCGAACGGCTGCGCATGCTCAGGTATGTCACTTCATCATGCAACAACTTCTCTTTCTGAGTGAGCCTTAAACGACTGGATTTAAATTTTTTGAGAATTTAGTTTGTTGGTTGTTAAAAGAAGGTATCAAAAATTTGCAGGTAAAGAGCGTAATTGTCAATGAAACTGTCGAAATGGTTACTCTCGAGTTAACCGACACTCTAAAAAAGGGCGAAACATACTATATTGTGGTAAGCCGTTCAGCATTTCTGTTAATGAAGCAAAAATACTTGAAGTGTTTAATAACTATATCTGACATTTTTCAAAAATTTTTGCACTAATGAAGACTTCAAAATTGCATCTTTCAGATATATTATTCTGGTCCTATAGATAAAAAGTTGGCGGGTTTGTATCTCAGCAGATATTATGATGAAAACGGAAAAGAAAGGTGTTTTTCATCAGGCAGTAATTTTTTAGTAGCTTCAGTTAGGGAGGCATCACTTTTATTTTCTTTTACATTTTAAGGTTCAGCTTACCACTGACGTAAGAAAGGTTCAGTTTTTGAGGCTGATCGTTATTGCAGGTTGTTGGCAGCCACTCAGATGGAACCAACTGATGCTAGACGGATGGTACCCTGCTTTGATGAGCCTGACTTTAAGGCAGTGTGGAAGATACGCGTTATTCATCCGAAGGGCACTAGAGCCATATCAAACGGATTGGAAATCAAAAATGCTGTTCCAACGTTAGTTTTGATCGGTCACTTTCTTTTACTTTCCAGAACTTTGATAAAATTCCTATCTACAGCTGGAGTACAAAAGATTTGAGGAAGGAAAAGTTCTCTCTACTCAAGGTTACAGAACAGCTTGTATGACAAACGTTTGTTCAAAAAATCTGTTAAATTTGAATCCAATTTCGTATAAGATATAATCAAATGAAATAACAGTTGATGTGTTAAGCGACAAACCAGACTGGGTATTAACCTCATTTCAAGAATCGCTGCCGATGTCCTCGTACCTTGTCGCTGTTCTAGTTTCTGACTTTGAGTACAAAGAAGGAAAATCGTCACGGGGAACTCGGGTACGTTTTTTTTGTTACTGCATACCTGGCAGAATTAGAAAAACTGATTTTTTAAGAATCATTGCAATTTGCTTTTAAGCAAATAGTACAACTGTTTTAATCGTATGGATATAGATAAACATAAGTAGTATAATATTTGTAATTATACTCGCGATGTTGATATTTCCTTTCTTTTAAAAACAAAATTTTTCTTTGCCGGTTGTGAACTGCTTGCTGGCTTGAAAATTTGCGTTTTTGGAAAAGCCATTTAAAAAGTATATTTCTATTGTTGATTGTAATTGTTATACTGTGCTATAAACTTAAATTTAGAATTATTTTTTTAGTTCCGAATATGGGCGCGTAGAGAGGCCATAAATCAAACGGGTTATGCTCTCGATTCGGGAATTAAAGCTATGGAATTCTATGAAAATTACTACGGCATACCTTTCCCGTTACAAAAACAAGGTTTTTGTTCTAAAATATCATTAACAGTTCTACTTTTGAACTACAGTGCAGTAAACAGTTCTAACAAGCGACTTTTTTTCTCACGTAAATTTTTTACTATTGCATTTTCCTCCACAGATTTGGTAGCATTACCGGATTTCGCAGCCGGTGCGATGGAAAACTGGGGATTAATTACTTATCGAGAAAGGGCTCTACTTTATGACGAGAAGCTTTATACTCCCTACAATAAAGTTCGAGTGGCTCTTGTTATTGCTCATGAGCTTTCTCATCAGGTACGCTTATTTTCGTTTTGGTGAAGAGCTACTTTTTCTTTTTTTTCACTGAAATTTATTGCGCACAAAATTGCTTCGCTTCTTATTCATAGCCTTTAGTGGTTTGGAAATCTAGTGACTATGAAATGGTGGAATGATCTGTGGCTCAATGAAGGTTTTGCAACGTTTATGGAGTACAAAGGAGCAGATGCTATCAGCAAAGGCGACTTTAGAATGGTTAGACTGTTCTTTCCAACTAAATTGCATCTTTTCCAGCTTTTCGTTTAACTTTGGTTTTTTTCTAAAATACAGAGACATTGTAAGATATTAAGCATTGAAAATGAAAAAAAGTGTAATTGAAATCTAAAATATATTACTGGCAAAAATTAATTCTAGAACGAATACTTCCTTCTTGATGCAGTAGAAAATGCAATGCATCGAGATGCTCGAGCATCATCACACCCACTAATATTCAATATCGCCAAAGCTGAAGATGTCAGCGAAGCCTTCGATGATATCTCATATGATAAGGTGGGTTGTAAATATCTGTTATAAATATCTGTTATGGCTTTCACCTACTATTGGCTATCGTGTTTTTAAAAACAGATAACTTCATAAAGGGTATTTACTTTTATTGTTTGTTTTCTGAGCGATTAGGGATGTATTTGAGTTTAAGGTTTTCCAACAGAATAAGCATTACGAAATAACAATATACTTATCACCATTATAACAGTTTTGACATTCTACTAATGAAAATTAATGTGTCAAATTGTAAAAACTTTCTTGTAATTATTCGTACACAGTCTAAATGTTCAGAAGTTTACCACAAACAAGCATTTGAATTTCTTTTAAAAAAGAGATAGTTGTTTGCAGAAAAGTTTAGAGCGATATTAGAATGATTTGTAGATGAGTTTTTCAACTTTATTTCTGCAATTTTCAACCAATGTAGTTGAGTGTTCTCATGTAAAAAAACTACTTCGCATCTTACTTTTATTTTAAATACATCTCTTTTGACTTCTCATTTGAAAGCTTTAAAATTTAACATTACTTCTCCACAATAATGGTCACATCATCATCTAGGAAATCTTACATTTTAAATGCTGCTGTATCATTTCTAATAACTCAGTGTCACCACTTCAGTGAAAGAATGGGTGTTATATATTAACCATTTTTATCTGTTTTCTATTCGTTATACAGTTTTAATTAAATGTTCCCACTTAGAACCTCTTATGCTTGCTCTTCGAATTGCTCTCATTTTATGGCGCTACGCAAAGGTACCCCTAGCTCTGCAAAAAATTCACTAATCTTATCTCATAATGCGTGTCATTATTTCTGAATTAAATCAGCTGCTGTTTCTGATTTTCAAGCCATCAAGATGTAACTCTAAAGGAGCAGTTGAATTTCAGCTATTGTTTTTCAGTTTTAAATTTTTTAACTTATTTCAAGAACTGATTTTACAAAAAGTATTATCTGAATGGTTGAATAAACTGCTTGCCGACTTTTATAGATTAAGCTTTTGCTTATCACAGGAAAACCATATAGCGAAAAGCGCCGTTTTGCATTTCAACGAATTGAAAAAAATTCAAAAAGACAACCAGAAAACGTACTGAAAAACGACGTATTTTCTAGCACACTCTAGACATAAATTACATCTCTAATTTGGTCAATCTTTGCATCTGAATAGAAGAATTTTGATAAACCACTTTGCTAAAAAAAAAAAGATAACTTTAAAGTGATTAATAACTATTGTCGCGTTTACATAAAAAGTAAAAGAAAAATTTGCTTATATTGCAGGGGGCTTCGATAATCAATATGGTTCAAAATGTTATGGGACAAGAAAACTTTAGGAAGGGTCTTAATGTAAGCTTATAAATATTTTCTTGAAGCTTTCGCTTATTTTTTATTTAACTATTTAGTTCTGTATTCTTTGTTGTTGTCAGAAATTTTTTCTTAAGATTTTTGAATGCAGTTTAAAATGTTAAGGTTTATCTGGAAAGTCATAAGTACGGCAATGCGGTTCATAAAGATTTGTGGAAATCCTTAAACGAAGCCGTTCCTGACACGATTTCAGGCTGGGACGGCAATAAGCTTGACATTGATGATTTTGCGTCAAAATGGACTGAACAGGTTGTAAACTTCGTTAAAAAGTTATCAATTTCAATTGCTTTGGTTAATTTTTTTAGATGGGATACCCAGTGGTCGAAATGCGAAGGATTGACGAAGACAAGATTGAACTGCACCAAAGAAGATTCAAATGGGACGACAACTCTTTAGAAAAGGAAAAGTACCGCAATGCAAAATACTGGTACTTTTTGGTTTGCTACGCTTGTTGGCATAACTGCATTTTAATTTGACACTAAACCTTTCAAATGTACCCTTCGTTTTCAAATTCTACGTTAATACTTTTAATTTCACAGGTATAAATACGATATTCCAATTTGGTACAATATAGATGGCGAAGAAAAACCAATGACCTGGCTTCACGAAGGTAGCACGTCTATGTCCTTGCTGTTTCTTGTTAACCATCTCTGTAAGAAGTAGTCTAGGCACTAGCAACTCAACCAATCTAAGTTCTTATTTTTTTTTGCACTTTTATAAATTCCTGATTAAAAAATTGCTGTTGACACCGCAATCTTCTTAAGGTCTAAATGTAACTTTTTTTTTGCCAAAACAGCTAAAAGAAAACAGTTAAATAATGGCAAATATTTCAGCTGTCAGTCTAAATGTGAAACGAGAACAGCTACTTGTTATCAATAGTGAATCTCGAGGATTTTATCGTGTTAACTACAATAAGGAGTGCTGGGAAAAAATCATTGAGCAACTACTGAAAAACCATACAGTAAGGCTAGCTATTTTGCAGATGTTTTCGAGAAGGATTATCATTGCTAACTTAATAAACATGTTTTTTTTGTTCTGCTAAGCAAGTGTAACTCATAGATTAAAAATTTGCTGTTTTAAAGGCAATCGATAGCAGATCTCGAGCTCGAATTGTTGACGATTCATTTGCATTAGCTGAAGCAGGACATCTTCCTTACCAAGTTGCTCTAAATGTCACACAGTACCTTAAAAAGGAAACAGAACTCTTACCTTGGGCTCTGGCCTTAACCAGTTTTTCAACAATTCTTGTCAACTTTGGTGACGAACCTCAAGTGCGACACGTTCGGGTTAGTTTTTAATTCATTTACTGATTATTCAACAAGCGTCTCTACTCGTACAATCTCAATTTCTCATCTATATCACTTTAATAAAAGTAGAACTAGTTGACATTAAAAATGTTGATTAAATACAAAGTGCATTTAAAAATTTCTACTTTAGGAGTACCTCGAAGACTTGGTGGAGCCAATTTACAGCAAAATTGACTGGGAAAAGCTATCTATATCATACACCGACGATAAAATTTTCTTTGAAAAGCAAGTGACTGTTTTTTTTTAAAGTTTCAGGGAGCATGACTTTTTCACATTTTTGTTTCTTCTTCTCAAAACCAAGTTACTGTTCTTATTTTAAACTGTTTTTAAAATACTGCTTTAGCCAGTTTATGAACCATGATATTTAGCTTGAAAATTCATATAGTAATACCAGTGCTGTTTGATGTTTTCTTTCCTCACTATAAATTACAATCTTCAAAGTGGTCTGTAAACAGGATACTCAAAGCTGTAACCTGCATTTTTATAAAAAAGAAGAACGTTGTTCAATGCTTTCTGTTCTGCTAATGAATTCAAAGCTTTTTAGCGAACTTGAAATCGGTCTCATTCGCCGGTTATGTAACATACGGAACCTGAACTGCACTGAAAGACTTCAAAAGCTGTTCCAAACGGATTTGGTTGAGGCGTGTCAAAACACAACTGCTCTGGCCAGTGAATGCAGCAGGTTTTTTTCAAATCTTGCTTTCAATTATCTTGGGGTCCTTAATGTAATTTACGATTTGATTGAAATTAAAAGAATTTACGGAACCACTACTTTCAAACTGATGTTATCGCTCTTGACTTGCAGCTAAATGCCAGAAACAGCAAGAAGATTTTTAATGCGTATAAAGGCAGAAAGTTAATTATAGGGTTCCTGTCCCAGTTCGGTCTCTGGCTTACTGTGAAGGAGTCAAAGTGGGTGCAGAAAGGACTTACAGTCTAATGCTTAAATTGTATATGAAAGAACGGGTTCAAGTGGAAAAAGAAAGAATTCTGGCAGCGCTTACGTGTTCCAGAGACCCGTACACTTTAAAAACGTTGGTATTCTTTAAAATAATATTTCCCACTACTTATGTACAAAGTCATATCAAACACTGCGAAATAAATAACAAGTTGAGGATTAAACAACAAGTTTTCACAATAGCTAATTTTCAGACTTATGGAATTCGCTTCAAACCTGAATGACACTACTGTTAGATTACAAGATGCACCTAGTGTGTTTTCGAACGTAGCTGTCGGTACTGTTGGTGATAAAATCATCTTCGACTATTTCCAGGACAACTGGCTTAGGCTGTACAACGAGTTCGTTCTATCTGCTTCTTATTGTCTATTATCATTCGTTTCTGGACACTTATTTAGCGGTTTAATTTTAAAACATGCTTTTTCAGTATGAAAGACCAGCAAACTCTATTGAGGCGTATCATCTCAGCGTCACTGGATTTGAGGAATGAGCGTAAAATTGCTGAGGTACTCGGCAAAACTACTACTAAATGTTAAACAAAGAACATATTTCAAATTTGCTTTTTGCCTACACTGTTTTTTCGCTAACTGCCGCCAAAGTTATGCGTTTTGTGGAGTGTCCAACATAAGTCTTTTGTGTGTCTAAGCTTTAAAATTATATCGTCACACATAGAGGTCTAAATTTTAAATCTTGAAAATCAGTTAGCTAGAATGCTATATACAGACTTAAAAGTTAAAAATTTAATCTTTTTAGTTGGAAGCTTTTATTAAAAAACACAAGAGCCATGCAAAGAAACTGGATATATTCAACATAAAATTGGAAGCATCTCGAACTAATAAAGTAAGTGGTGTTGGAATGCAGTTAATCGTGTTTCCAAACCAATTTATAGCTGCCTAATCTACTTCATTAGAAGCTTCTAATTAAGAAAGTAAAAAAAGAAAAGTTGAGAGTTAAAATATGATTATTTTAGTTGTGGATGGATCGCAATTTCAACGCTTTAACTGAGTGGTTTAAACGACACAATGAATTGAGGGAGAGTTCCGAGAGCTCGCAGTCTTAAAAGACCGTTTTTCGAAGAGTATTATAATTTCACTATTAACGGGTTTACATCTAATGAAATAAGTATCTGCTATTGTTTTGAGTGCCTTCGTTGATTAGAATATCGTAAATTCAGATTTACTATCTAACGGTGCTTAGCCATCCTGGCTGTTCCCATAACTAAGGAAGAAAAACTAGCGCCCATCTACTTTTTCGTGCCTTAATCATATAGCAGGATGTTAATATATGTTTAAAAAAATCAAGAGTTGGTTAACAGTTAAAAGGACTGAAAAAATTGAAAATTAGAAGCTAGAAGACTCACTATGAGGAGATTCAAAACGCACACTGGCTTCTGTACGTTGAGTCAGTTACTTAGTTTACAAAATGCAATTATCAACTTTTGTTACTAAAATTCCTTCATTACTTAAATTGATGTTAAATAGTCAGATTCGACATTTCCTGTTACTTTTTTTAATTGAATATTGCCTTATGATATATAAATAAAAAGTGAATATAACTGCCTCAAACAGAGACGAATTGCAGTTTTAAGATCATAAAAAACTTGATGTCTTGAAACTCATTTGAGACCTCTTGCACATGAACGCTTCAAGCGCTTTGACTGGGTAGATGTTTTTGAGTAGGAAAGAGCGGACAGCAGGAAAGAGAGGGGAGAGCATCAAAGGGAAAGGAACAGCAAGGCCGCTGCCGCAACTCCTGTACTCATTTATATACACATAATTATATATATTTTAAAAAGCTCGTATGGTTAGAGCGTTGTGATGAAGCGACAGCGGTCAAAGCCGTTGTGCTACCGCTTCTGGTTTCCAATATCGAGTTGTTTTGCCAACCTATCCGTGACAAACGATCTTTGACTCCCACTATCCAACAAAGCGCATGCTTCCGTGTTTACTGCTTCATATGATGGATTGCTTACCTTCACCTTAGTAACTGGCAATATCACTTTTGACAAATCTTTACTTAAAATATTCTCAGTCTCTACTGTTGTAACTTGTGTGCTAGCTTCTTTTTTGGAAGTCTCTGGTAGCGTCACCATTTGATGTTTAGGGAAGGTTTTTTGATTGCCGAATCGTTTACAGAAGGCGTCGTTATAGTCCTTCTTACAATAATAGCAGGTCTTAAGTATCTTACAATCTTTAAATCGATGACCCGTTTTTAAGCATTGAATACATGATCCTAACTCGTACGCCCTTCTTTTTCTCTGTTCTAACGTTTTTTAAACATTACAATTGCTATTGAAATGTTCACCTCGGCAAAAGCACAGAGCTGTCTAGGACGCCTATCACGTTCTTCCATAACGGCATACGCTGGTTGAGGTCTAAGCGCTTTAAAATCCCTTTGATATCCCGATCTGCGAAAACTAGCAGAAGTGTAGTACTTTACTCTCTCCCTGGCCTCGAGTATACAGTATAATTCGTGTAACATCATATCTGTATTCCACGCATCCATCCTTTCTAGCTCGAGTCGTGAGAGTTCAAAACCGATTTTTTTTTGGTAGTTTTTCTTGAAAGATTGTCATTACTGCTACCTCATCGACCGTGCCTTTTAGATTCCGTGTCTGCTGAATAACATGATCCACTTCTTCAACAACAAATCTCAAACTAACCTTTTCACCTACTGGTGGTAAGCTTCTTAATCTTTGATAGAGCGCTTGATGTCTTAACTTTCTCCCACCGAATCTCCTTTCCAGAATATCTAAGGCCTTCAAATACATATCTTCATGTCTTGGTAAGTATTCGACGGCCATTTTGGCTTTACCTTCCGAAAGTGATATCAGATAATGAAACTTATCGATGACAGGTATACCAGGATTTTCGTGTATAACTGTATGAAAGTAATCCCAGAAATTGAGCCACTTCATTGGATTCCCATCGAACTTAGGTAGCTGAATATCAGGAAGTTTTGGTCTGGTCGGGTATACTTCTGGTTGTCTGCGGCTTGCTCTCAACCGTTCATTCGAATCCATATGATCTTGTTCTTCCATTTGAGCGTTTATTTTTACTATCACCCTTTTACCTTCTACTACTAATTGTAAAAAAGCCGTTTCACTTACAAATCTTCTATACTCATCATTTTCCTGGCTTAATCGGTCTCCTCTTATATTAACTAATAATTTCGTTCAATTCTCGTTTTCCTTTTCTGTGTTCTCGGTCATTCTCTTTAAAATTCCTTTAAATTCAATTAATTTTTCTCTTATTCCTTGACTGTCTGGATGATCTTGACCTTCCCATTCTCGAAGCTCCTTCAGCTCATCTTGAAGGTTCCTGGCCAACACCTAAATTATTGCCTTAATGGGTTCCAACATCCTGTTTCGATGTCACTCCCTTTATTTCATCACTTTTAAAATTACAGCTTTTTGCTGATTGACACTGATCAAATGCATCTGCTTCCTTTTAACTTCATAAACCTCTAGTTCAATTACCCATCTTTGTCCTCTACACTTTTTGCGCTCGTACCTCCGTTTGTTTCTCGACCTGTTGTAGAGGGCACGCCCAAGCTGTCCATTTATTTCATGTAGTTTTTTTCCCGACCCAAGTAGCATTAATTAATTTTAAGCGTCAAATGAGTTTAAAAATGGCGTTGTCTAGCTGCATGAAGGAAGCACGCAACAAAAAACGCTTCATTTTACCTTTCTAACGTTCTGGTACTTGGGAGATTTGAGTTTATTCTGTAAAAAAACCCATTATTCATACACTTAGTACTTTCTGATTATTTTTTGGTCTGCACAACAAAATCTAAGCAACTAAGATGCCACGCCTGTGTTCAAAAAAACTTTTTGGACCGCCGTGCAAGATCACAGTGAAGCTATCTGAAAAGATGGCCGGCATATGAGATGAGTATTCATTCCAGCAATGACTTTTTATTGCTTTTTATCCAATTTCATTGACCATCATATTGCCGCTGCAAGCACGTAATACTGATTTATGCGGAAAAACTCAACAGTGTAACAAAGAGTAGGGTTGATTTAGAACTGTTCCAACTTACTCTCCCATTATCCGTGAATAAACGACAGCAAATAACCTCGGTGCAAATTATATGCCAGAAAAAAAATGAATGTCCTATTATAATTTTGAAAATCTTAGGTTACTTTCAGAAAATTATAATTTCCATGAAGTTAAGCTTTTTGCTGCACCTACTTGAAGTTAATTTAAGAGTTTATTCTGTCACTTCATTATTTTTCACAGGTTTCTTCGGTTTTCCGTGAGGAATTAGTCGAATGAAGACAGATATGCCGGTTTTGATGCACTAATCCCAAAGTGTCTCTGAACTTATTGCTTCCTTAGCAGAAAGTACGACTTGAGCTGTGGCGTCATCTAAGTCCACAAAGCCGATGCTTATTGCGTTATTTCAAAGAGGAATAATATAAGAGTACTGTATTTGAGAAGAAACCTGCCGGCCCCATGAGGATCTCAAATATAGCTGCCAGTATGGCTTTGTATTAACAGTTGGAAACTGTGAAAGTCGATATTAAAGTGCAGGTTTAAAAATAACTCTTACGGGATCAAAAAATTGATTAAAAACACATGTAACTACAAAAGTCGTTCAGAAAAAAGGAAGGGGGAACAATGGGAAGACTACAAATGTTTTACGACCAACACCTAAGCAGAAACTTCTCATTTTTTCCCTTACAGTTTCAGTAACATAAGCAAGTATGAAATTTGTAAATTGTACGGCGTAAGGAACATCAAAAAATTAGATAACTTTCACTTTCGGTACTATCAAACCGGTGGTACAGATCGCACGCAAAACTTGGGGTCTTCGAATAGTGACATAAGACATCATATTAATCTTCAAACAGTGTAAGTGCTGAACTTCTGTTTGTGGATTTTTGCCAAGAATAGTGGACCAATTTAAAAGCGCCAAATTATCTGAACTCGGTATCTGTAAAATGTCGGTAATCTATCAAAGATAAAATGTTCAAATATAACCTGTATGTTTAAATACTTGTATAACTCATTACTGCGCTGTCGTCAGTTTTTTGCAATTAAAAATTTAGATTTTTGGATCACCTTAATTACTGAGGTGCTACTCATGGACGTTTTTTAGAATATTTTAACTGTTTCTTGAAGTATTTGTGAATAATGCTTGACAAAGCGAGGAGAAAACGAGCAGTAAAGGCAGCGAAGAAATTAAGCCACCTTCGTGCGAAAAAGAAACTGAAGAGGCATGTCATTGATGCTGTTAACGAGATAAAGAGGAAGAAGAATATCAAAAATCAGAAGAAGTTTACGAAAGTATGGTGTTTACTTAAATAAATATTTTAATGCAAGAGTTATTGGATTATTATTGGTCAAAGACGTCAGTGATTTTTCCTTCAAGACTGATAAAACTACCTTTTCTTCTTGTTATAGTTTTTTAACTATTATGTTCTAGATAAACCTCGAATGGGAAAAACAGAGAAATGAAGAAGATCTAGATGCTGATTTATTACCTACCGACATGATGGATGATGATCTTGATTGGGAGCAAAGTGCTTTTGCTACTGGATTAATGGAGAGTCACAGTGGTTTGTTATTATTTTGTACGTTCTTCTAAAGTAAATTAGTTCTCTGTTCATATTTTACCGGAACTCAGTCCTTTTAATTGTGATGACCACTGTGGTATTGTATTAAACATTCAGTCTTACTTTTAGATGGGGAGAATGATTTGGACAAATATGAACGCAATGCAGTGACTCGGATTTCAAAAAGAAGACGAGAATTCCATGAATTGCTGCCAGTTAAAATTAAAGGAAAAGTTGTTAAGAGACAAATTAAAGAAGAAGAGGATCTACCCGACGGTAAGGTTCTATTAGAATTTAAAGGGTTTTAAATAGACAACTTATTTTGCATTTTGCAATGCATTTAAACCAACCAGCTTCTCTTTAAAATAAAAGATTGGTATTTAGACGACGCTTTCGTAGTACCATCAGGTAGCCTTGAGATGGTGGAAGGTACTGAAGGTCTGAATGCTGTAGAATTGCTACAGAAGCGGAAGGAACTCCTCGAAAGTTTCAAGGAAGCGTTAAGTTTTCATGCTTGTGCCATAGTAGCTGGGCCGCAAGAAGAGGTCACTGTGTTGATCCTTGGTTTAATGGGATTTCTTCAGTGAAAAAAATGTTTCAGGATAACCTCATCTACTTTTCATTTCAGTTCGGTAGGCTTAAGGAATTACTAAACTTTTGTAAGGGTGGGGACGTACATCCACTAATACGTGAGACAGCTGAAAAACTGGCTTTAGCTTCTACAGCTCAAGTTTATATCGACATTATACCAGGCTACACTATAAGGTAAGCTTGATAACAAAATATAAGCACATTTTATTGTTTGGCAGCACCTACTTTAGTTATCTTTATTTTTTAGTCTCGGAGCTAATTCTCTTTTAAAATCATCTTTAAGAATTGTTTTTGACGACTGTTGGTCAACTGTACTAACGGCTTTTTAAAAAGGTCGCGGTTTCAGGGTTGTCGAGTGATTCTTCCTTACAGTAGAATGTTATGTTCAGTTTTCTATGCAAAGTTTTCCTTATTTTTTTTTCTCAATCGTATAATTAAATTGGAACTTTTTAAGCCTGTTATTGACACCTGTAATTGATTGAATTAAGAATGAAGTTATACTTTTCAGGATCTCTTATTGTATGAATTCTTTTAACCATTTTCTTTTTTTGAGGAATCGGACAGAAGCTGAGTTGACTCAGAAGCTTAAGAAGGAAACAAGAAAGTTGTATACCTATGAACAAGCAATGTTGCTGAATTATCAGAAATACCTGCGGTTATTAGAGAAGAATGCACTGCGTCGGTTACTTATTTGCTCAGTATCATTGGCAATGCTTTTTATTATAAGCAGATTAGGATGAGTAATACATAAGTCCTGTTATCTTTTTTTCGAAATGTTTTTTTTTGGTTTTCAAGAGTGTTTTAGAAGTTAGCAACTTGTTTCGGGGTTTGAATGGTATAAGATAATTGTTTTTCATAAGATTTTTCTGCCACGACACTTTCTCTGTTTTAGCTTTGGAAATATCGAAGTTTATGACTAGTTGTGCCACATATAGGGTGGAAATTTTGCAGCTTTGGAGTTAACGGCTGCAGAGGGCTTTCATGTGAAGTTGGCTCTTTCAACACTTTATTATTTCAGATGGGTTCTTTAAACCTTCATGAACATAGAAGCAGTATTTTTGCATTACCTGGTTCTGTTTAAAAACTTAACATAGTTTGCAGAAAAAATGCTTCAAAAATTTTTTTTGATTGTAGTGGCCGTTCGAAGACGTAGGCATCGGAAAGTACAAATTAGGGAAAGGGCTAAAACAATTCAAAGAAAATGAAATACATGGGTGATTGGATTTTTATTTGGTGCATTTACAGTTTCTCGACTTTAATGAGTAATACCTCAAAATTTTTTTAGAGATCATTACTGAACTTTTATTAATTTTCAGG
>UXUI01008711.1:11828-24809 GCA_900576705.1 Enterobius vermicularis
AAAAGAGCCCTGACTAAAATTTGAGCCAACATTTTTTCCTGCATTTTGCGACTAGCAACACACCTCCTAATTGAAGGATGGTCAAGGCCTTCCTCCTACTATAACTTTCGAAAGCTCAAAATCTTCTATTCTATACTGTAGACCAAACAGCCGCTTGAGTGCTACAGCACCAATCACTGTTTGTAATAAAAAAAAATTTTCTTTTGGTAGCGCTTGCGGAGTGTATTTTAGATACGACTTACATTGATAGAAGAACCTAGGTCTAGCAAAGATGAGATGTAGACACCTATGTATTATTTAAAGCCTTTATTTTCTATTAATATTTCTGTTCCCTTTTCTCGGTTCTCTTTTTTAACTTTTCTTCAGTATCATTTTTCAATTTTTTCATACTTATTAGAAAGCCAATTTTCTTACTCCATCACTTTAGGAAAGTTTATCTCCCTAATAACAGTTCTCAGCTTCTGTACATTTACATTTCACAACTCTTGACTGCGTAGACCTCTATAGCAAAAAAAAAATAAGAGCTGTTTCCATGCAAGACTTATTACAGTAATTAAGTTGAAAGTTTGTTAAAAATGAAGACTCTCACAATTCTGCAAAAATCTCGGCATAAAGAAGGAAAAAAGAAAGGCACACAGAAACAAAATGGATAAATCACTAATAAACAAAACGCTCTTGGTAACGCATCATACACGCGTGACAAAAAAGGTTTTCACACTTTTCCAGAGATTGCTGGCTTGATATACAGGTGCCTCCGTATAACACGGTGACATTGAGCCAAAGTCGTTGGAACCTCTCCAGAACGAGGCATTTTCCCTCCCAAAATTTTGCGAACCAAATACAGGGTAGAACTCTGATCAATGATTCCGCAGCCTCACAGCTGACAGTTTTTTTGATTATGGCTCTGTGCCATCGCAACAAGTCAGCGCTGCAGATTAATGCTAGAAAAAGTGATGGCGTATGGTGAGGAAGTTAATTGTCAATTAAAATTTCGAAATTAATTTTTTTGAAAGTTTTTCTCAAATCTGATTGACTCAAAATATATCAATAATATATGGAAGTATTTCGGAACTTTTATAGTTATTAGTTGCGCATACTATACATTCTTGATAAACAGGAAAAGAAAATACTTTTTGCCATTTTCAAAAGAAAATGCCCGTTGCCTAGGAAAGTATGTATAGAAGAACTTCAGAAATTCTAGGAAAAGAACCTTAAAAGCAACTCATCGTCAACGAAAGTAATGAGTATTTTGCGCCTATAGAAGTACCTAATGGGTAATATAGTTGATCAGCTACACTCCGTTCCTTTTCCATTTTTAATTTCCTTTGTACTGAATAGTCATAAGCAGTATTCTTCTCTGCGTGCATAGGCCTGCTGTTATATTGCATTATTTAGATGGAAAGCAAGGACCTACAGATTTGGTCAAAACAATGAATAAAGTAAAAAAGTTACTTTACTTTGTTTTAGTATCTGCTGTACAGTTTTTGACTGATATATTTATGTTATGAATTGGTTTGCGATAAGGACTTTGAATTAATTCTCCAATGGCAACCAGCCGTATCATTGTCAATGGAGTTATTGTACGAAAAAGGAAAGAAACATCACCAAGTGATGAGGTGATGTCATCTACCAGTAGAAGGTCGAATAAGGTTTGTTTCATCTTTATGATCATAAAGATTACGGCTAGTCTCAGGTGTAACCCAAAGCAAACCTAGCTTTCACATCTTACGACCAAATTTTGCCTGTCTTTTTATTTTTTAGGATTTCCAGCGAAGGTCGTCAAATAAATATTTGAGTATAGTCGTTTTAATTTTATTTTTTGTCCTTTCACGTTTCACAGTTATCTTTTAAATAATTCGTGAGCTTATTTTCTTGACAGAATCTGTGCTAAATAATTTAATTTTTGTTAAAACAGTAGACTGTTGTAGATTAATGTTATTGTTAATCAGGAGCAATATCAATGTCATTAAGCAACTGTTAAAAAAGGAAAAACTATAGTCAATGGACTGAAAAGACTGCGATTCCTCTATGTCACTGTCTTATGTCAGAGTGTTGCAATCTTTTTTTTTTTTATCTAAATCGTGTCAATCTGCAGTTCACTATAGTTGGCGTTTAAGTGGTTTGACAATACCGGCACCCTAACTTATTAGGCAGAGATGAGAAAGCTTGATAATTCATCAGGTTTTGCTGGTCATTCATCAATAAGCGTTTGCAGCTAAAGAAGTTTTGATGTTTGCTGTTCTTATCTGATGGGTTGAATAAGTTATAGTTTGCAGGCTGAATTTCCATCATTTGATACAGCCGCTACTCCAACCGGTTCTTTGGTAGATCCTATTTGGGAAACTTTAGACCCTACCCCTGATGTTCACGCTCTGTTCATGTCTTACAACGATATGTTTTTCAAGGGATCTTTGGCGGGCTGTGAGGTTAAATGGAGTCATAGAATGACTAGGTACCTTCTGATAACTAAATATTAATTATTCATTAGTAAAGCTATTATTGTTGGCTTGCATGCTGTTTCACAAGTTCACAATATTCTAGATTTGATTTACAGCTGTGCCGGTGTATGTAGTTACGAAGGTCGAGGTGGGCTCTGCTCAATTCGGCTTAGTAAACCATTATTAATTTTCCGACCTCGAAAAGATTTGGTGGAAACGTTACTTCATGAAATGATTCATGCTTATCTATTTGTAACTGTTCGGAATCGGTTGGTATATTGCTGATGTTCCACTGAGGATTTGATGTCAGTTTTGCCTCTTTTGTACTGTCTATACTTAAACAGTTTAGAGATAGGGATGGTCATGGCCCCGACTTCCAGTTTCATATGCGTCGAATTAACTCGGAAGCAGGGACTCATATAACGATATATCATACATTTTTTGCAGAGGTTGCCAACTATAAACAGCATTGGTGGAGGTGCGATGGTGCCTGCAGGTAACCAGATTTTTTTTGTATAGAATAGTATAGTGAGGGCTATTTTAATGTCTTGTTATAAAAAACGAAAGAGCAAAGTAAGCGGGTCAGAATTTTTTGTTATTTCTCTGCATCAAAAAGTAAATAATGTTCATTAGTGCATCAAAGCCAACTTTGAAAGCCAGTTGGCGTCCTTCAAATTTCTATGATGAGCTAGCTTACAGAAGTCGCCGTCCTTATTTTGGTTGGGTTAAAAGAGCTTCCAACAGAGCGCCAGGCCCTTATGATTTTTGGTGGAAACAACATGAGCACACGTGTGGAGGTAACTGTTGAGACTCGTTTAATTTTTTCTTGCCAGCCTATTAATTTTAAGATTTTTCAGGAAAGTTTATCAAGGTAAAAGAGCCTGAGGGCTACCAAAAAGGAAAGAAACGGAATATAAAAAATGCGACTTTGGATGGTACAATTAAGGAAGAGAGCGCTGGAAATAAAATAGTATCACTGACTTCACATAATGCCAATAAAAAGGCGGTTTTTCCTGGAGAAGGTCACGTTCTAGGTACCCAAAAATTATCAGAAGGTATAGGTTCTTGTAGTTTAGTTTCTTTCTACTTTGAAACAATATAACCTGATTTAAGGCTTTTTAGGAGCACTACTTTTTGGTATTTTGCAATGTTTATGGAACTCTTGTTTAACTTGGTGAAGAAATCATGAGTGATTCTTGAAGCTTCTAGGTTTGAGAACAAATACATTTCAGAAAACCAAGTAATTTAAAATTAGTAGTTCAAACTTCAGTTGGGACTTCCAAGGGAAGGCTATTGACACACTCGTTTGAAAAGACACAGGCTCTTCTGGACAAGTATTTTCGGAGAAATTCAGGGAAAGATTTTACTGAGAACTCTTTGGCTCCATCTAGCAAAAACTCCGATGGTGATACTTGCGGTACGTTTTGTTCATATTTATTTCCTTTTTTTGTTAGCACTATCAAACTAGTTCACCTACTTGACGCGAAATTCATCTTATAATAACTCTTGGCTGATGCGTCGGAAATGACTGGTCTGTAGAATGTTTGTTCGTTCTGCTTAGAAAACTGCATTGCTTGTTTACTAGTGACTGCTTTTTGCAGACGATGTGGTTGTCACGGATTATGTGGTAAATGTCAGGCCCGAAATGCACATCGGGAACTTTTGTTACGTCAGCTGCCCCGCATGCAACATGTCAGTGTTAAGTAAAGACATAAATGAGCATTTAGACAGGTGTCTTACCGAGAAGTGATTTTCCTACCCTCAAGTGCCAAACAAATATTTGTCAATACAATCCTCCCTTACGTTTTAGTTTTGTAGTAGTCATTTATGGAGATAAAATTGCCACTATTTGAAGCATTGTTGCAAAAAAACATTCGGCCGCAAATCTCAAAGTACTTTCATAACCTGCGTCGTAGGCCGGGGACGTAGACTACACCTGCCGAGCAGGTTTGGCCGCTCATCCACTTTTCTGAAGCGACTTTAGTTCTAACCTCACACCGCAAAAAGCAGCTTTTACCGTACGTAGGTACCACAGCCCGTCCTATTATATAAACGCCAAATCTTGAGTGCCTTGGCGCACCTGAAAACTTTTCGAGTGAGGCGATATCCGGAAATGCTACGATGCGTTCCTGATAAAATATCACTGGTGCAAAACCGCACCCTTTGAAACTTATTTTATTTACAAATTTTCACCGAAAGCAGACACGTATGTTCAAATATAAACAGAGATTCTCTCACTATTCTGACGGTACTAAAAGGAACTGCATAATGCGTGGAAGTGTTCTCGAAATTGAAAAATCTTTTAAGTCGTTATGCAAAACCCAACAATGGAGACACAAACTGCGCCGGGAAACACGTAGACAAACAGACAACATCCTGCACAAACTGGTAATAATGCGAGTAGAGGAGAAGCACAATTAAAACATTTCCACTTTGAGCTCGAAATTGAAAAAATTAAAACTGACATGAAAGTTTTAGAAGGCATCTTAATGAATTACTGCAAAAGGATCCCATGTTGGAAAAACTATCCAGAAGTAATTTACGAAACTACCATATTCTCCACTTCCCCTCACTACTGTAAAGCTTGGATCACCTTCCCCATTGCTGTACAGTAACCCGTTACTGCGATGGCATAACATTTTTCGAAAAAAATTACACTCGTGGACGACTAACTTAGATGTGTAAAGACTTGTTGCACACTCTAGGGCCCAAGAATGCAGACGTGTACATACATCAAAGAAAAAGGAAAAAAGATAAAATCCATAACTGTGATTCATTTCACTCTTGTTGGAATCATTTCATCACATCGTCGATGATTTCATGAGGGTTCAACATGCCAGGCACCTAAAAAATAAAATGATCAAGAAGTTTTCTACGAATCAAAAACATAAGAAAATTATGTTGCAAAATACAATGCGGATAACCTTTCATCCACAGTACACTCCAAAAATCAAAAAGTCCACTACCTCCCCCAGAGATATTTGTTTTTTAGCAAGTAGGAAGTGCAATTGAAGACGATACAGCATGTTGTCAAAGATAATGAGCAAAATTTAAAACCTTATAAAAGTAAGCCCTTAATTAACCAATGCTTCGAAAAAAATGTTACAGCGGGAATTTAACAAAACTGGAGATGAAAGCAGAAGCAATTTACTCCAATATTCTTGTTCAACGGTGAGAAAACCGGAAAAACCATAAAATCAGGCACAAAAAAGACATTAAATATTGCGGCAGCGAAATACGACTGACAGTACACCGAGAGATAACTGGTCAACGGTAATTTCAGTTTGAAGCAAAACCCCACTAACCGCATTTTTAGCGTTCTGAACATTTTGAATCTCCTGCTCTCGCTCTTCAATGAATAAGTCAGATGTGTCCTCCCCGATTCTTTCCTGAAATGAAACCCAAAAATTTTAATAACCTTTAAAGAAAAGCCGAAGGAGTGAAGACAGATGCTTCTTATAAAAAACCAGGGACCAAACAACCACCTTTATCTGCACCAAGAAGTCACGGAGATGGTCCTTCATTTTCGCTGGCTCAGTGTTGAAAGAAAAGAAGCCCTTGATGGTAACACGAATCTGATCTCTAAAATGTATCGAAAAAACAGTAAAAAAAAAGTTAAATCAAAGAACCGTTAACTGAAAACACAAAGAGAAGAAAAAAATTAAAAATTTACTGAGTCAAATTCTCAAAAGCTTGAGCAAATGTTTCGCTAATCTGGTCGTAAATGAAATTCATGTTTGGCTGAGGTGGATTTAACGGTTCTGTTATGGCGAACTCGGCAGTGTAGAATAATGCGCACAATATGTCAGCATAATAACTCAAACCTATAAAAATAAAAAAGCTAAAAAACTATTAATCTAATGAATGTTTAAAATCAGCCCAAACACTGAACATTATGAGAAACAAAGAACAAACCAGCTATTTTAATTTGATTTCTATCAGCGACAACAGATAACACGTGAATCAGTATTTCCATAAAGAAAACTTTGTAAAATGCTTGTGCTTTTGCAGTATCAGGATAGTTCGCAAACTGAGTTATCATATCCTTCAAAATGTCCAAGCCTGAAGCAAAACAACTTTCGTACAAAACCCGGAAACAAGAATTTATCCAAATGATAAAAAACTGCAATTTATTTAAAAATGTGCCACTCACCAAGTTCAGCAACATTACGCATCGAATGTTTAAAGGCCCATACAACTGCGTCGATAATCAAACGAAACAGTTCTGCGGGAAGGTTAACAAATACTTCAAAACATTCATGATTAAGCGAATATAATAGTTTGAAAAAGTTGAACCTGTGCTCAGGAAACTCCTCCATATCTTTATTGATCATTTCTAAGGTGCAACTAAATACAGCATCCAAAATCCGAATCACCTCCGGGTTGATTGCTGACTGAAAATTGAAGCACTGACCAAATAAAGTTTCTAATAAACGGAAAGAAGATCAAAAGTAAAGGCTTACATGTAGCTGTGTAACAATAATTGACAAAAGGGAAAGCACTTTGGGTTCTCGAGCAGCTGGACAATTCCTCTGGTAATCAAAAAGAACAGCATCAAACAAAGGTGGCACAAAATTCTCCAACACAACCTAAAATCAGCCAGCATTTGTTAAGATCGATACCGATAAAAGTGATCGCTATAACTGTCTCAAACAACCTGGTAAAGTGAAAAGAAACATAAATAAAACCAAGTCTACATACTACAGTGTCATCTGTTTTCGCAACCCAAGTTGATATTAAGGTTAATATTTCACGTTTTATTGCACGCATATTCTTTAAAAGAGGTAGTTTTAATGCTCCTTCACCATTTTCCATAACAGCCGCACTAATATTCTCGGAAGTGACTTTATAAACATTAAGAGTATCCAGATATATTTTCGACAACTAAACAACACTTAGAACAATTCCAAGATAATATGAGAATATACTATGAGAATACTACGAGAATCTGAAGGAAAAACTATGAGTACGCATAATAACAAACTTGATGGATAAACGGTCCACCGATCGTCCGGCATGCAGCAACATTTGTTTTTAAAACATTGACTATATTTTTTACCACTTCCGGATCTTTCATTATATTCATATCCTGCAAAGTAAAAAAGAAACAATTCGTGATTTAGGGCAAACAAAAAGCTTCCTAAATGACGAATTACTTCTGATCCCTTTTTGCAAAATGTAGAATAAAAACTAAAATTAGAATAAGAAACGTCAAAAAAAATTTCTGGCATAAAAAAAAAGAATTATGATACCAAATTTCCTTGTTAATTTTATTCCTCATAAGAATAACTGTTTACAGTACTCGTGTAATAATATCTACAACTATTAAATGTTAGCAGAACAAATGACATAAGCAAAACGAATCTAGATTCGTCAAAAATCAACCAAAAAAGTCCCTTGCTTGCTTTCTGCTTATAAGAAAAAAAAAAATTATTTATAACCAACTTTTGTGGCATGAGCAATGATTTCTTCCCAGCTGAAGTTAGGTAACTGCATTAATCTCTCAATAAGACTTTCGCGAATAGCTGGGTCGTTTTGTGCAGAAATTAAGCACCCAACTGCTTCATAGAAAACATGAACCTGTGGAGGTGAGAGGTCACAAATTATAGAACTCAACTCTGACAGAATATCATCGATAAATGGCCTAGTTTCCATGTGTTGGACCTAAAAATTTGAGTTTATGTTACCATTAAACTGCATAACTGATAACAGAAAACTGTAATAAACAAAGTGATTTCAAAATAAAAAAGTATTGACTGACCACAACAAAATGCCTCTTGCATTTGTGGGCAACCTTTATGAACGTATCGCAAGCCATGTCCTGAACCCCCTCGTGGGTCTCATGCATGAACTCGAATAATTTGTTAACAACTGTTTTTAAAAACCTCCAGTGGGCACGCATAAAGCGTGGATATTGTCCAACAACATACATGATGTTCGAAGCAATCACAGACTTGTTATCTTTCCCTCTTTTCTGTTCGCACAAATTCAAAAGATCTGAAAATAATTTGATCCCCTACCAGCATATTGATGATTCCTCTATTAAATTAATAATGTAAATAATGAACACAACTTGTAGATACCTCTAATTACTAGAACCAAGAAACGCTTTTCGTCTTCTTCGAACATAGCACCACTAATAGATCCAATAGCCCAACATAACTGGAAATACCTCTATTAAAAGAAAAGGAAATTAACTAAGATTTCAACCATAAAAAAACCTCTTGTAAAGACATCTCTTGAAAACGAGCTCTGATCCTTAATCAAGCCCTAAGGCAGAAAAAACTTTCATACACCCCACCTAGAAAATGCATAAAAAAAGTTCTTAAACTACTTCAAATAAATAAAAAAAATCCATAAAAACTAACAGTATTGAGATTTTTCCAGGACCACTCCACTCCATTCACTTGATTCTGCAGCTTCTCTATCATTTTCGTTTCTGTGTCTCGAGGGTCCAAATGAGTTAAGTAAACTGAAAAGCACAATTTCCATTAGATTCTTTCTCCCAAGCACCAACGTGCCATAACTGTAAAAATGCAAAAGAACTTTATCCTCAAAACCATTAAGAATGTAATTAAACGAATTCAGTAACTAAACCAACGCTCCGCAATCTGACTAGATCAGCAAACCTCCCTCAATTATAGAAAAGTGAAGGAATTGATAGAAGCAGAAAAACCAACCAAGCGTTTCCCTCATAGTTTTGTAAAGCGTGATGGAATCCGTATCCTTTATCAATTCCCTAACTATTTCGCCCTGTTCATTTTCAACAACGAGAACTTCTTCTGGTTTTGCCATACGCGAGATCATTATTAACCGAAGCTAAATTGTTCTCCCTAATATTGCTAAGAAAAAGACAAAGAAACTGTTTGAAACTTTCCTCACTGTAACGCGACGATGCAGAAATTTCACGTAGTATTATAAACTGTGATTTCAAAAAAATTTCAAATTGACCATGGTCGAAAATACCGCCAGATGACTACAAAATCATTCACTATTTCATACAGTTACTTCTTTCAAATTCAAGGTTTGCGTTAATGCCACACTGAAATAGCTTACATCAGAAAGGACTTTATTATACAGCGGCCTACGTGGTGAATCTTGATGAGCGTCGCCACGATTGTGCATGGAGAATGAACTAAATATGGACTTTTCGACTTGGAAAGGACACTCACGATAAAGTTCAGCGCATAACCAGTTCCAATAATCCAAACACACTTTAAATATCTCAGTGTCTTCAACAACACTGATTTTCAACAGATATTCCAAAGCCTAAAATACAAAAAAATAGTAGTGAAGACGTCAACATTACTTCCACCTTGCCAAATGAAATCAAGCTTAAAAAACAAGAGAAATTTTTGTTATTAAACGTAAAACATACCATTTGATGAGCACTCTTCAAGTCACTACGTGCTGGATCATCATCCAGAACTTCAATAATAGTCGCATTCTCCTTCAAAAAACTACCAAGATATTGCGCTAAACTGGCGATAAACTTCTGATCCACATCGCTTCCTCTTCTGTATGCATCACATAAATCAACACGAGGATCAATGATAGACACAACCTGAACATTCAACAGGTTTCACAAAATTTATTGCAAAAAAATAAAAAAAAAGCTACACTGGCAAATCACAAAAGACCTGCAACATAGAAAGCTTCAGCATATCAATCACTTTCCCCATGTAAGCCTCTCTACGGTCCATCTGAGACACGTTCAATGAAGCAATTTCAGTGAGGCATTGCACCGTTACACAACGGAACATTGGAACTCCCAAAAACTGTAAATACCATACAACACAATTTACATCATACTACACAAACTGCGAAATTTAAGAATTTAGACATCCCCAATGATCTTATACAATCGTGTAGAGAAGACTAAACTTATAATCCGAACGAGCATGAAAAACTAACCTTCTGAGTCAGCAATTCTATCAAATTCGTCTCATAAATATAACCTACAGGAATCCAACTAAGAAATCGATACAAGGTTTCCAAAGTTGCACCAACAAGATCCGCGTTTTGTGACGACTCCTGCAACAACAAGAACAAGTAAACGACGATAATTTGCAAACCTTAACTAAGCTTACTGCTCCAGAACATTTGAATTTTATTATAGTGAGACGATGGCTTTACTAGCAAGTACCGCCAAACCCAACAATAATTTGATGACTTTACGCTATAACTGACCCTCGAAATAATAAATTTAAAAAGATAAAAGAAAAATAACCATGACGGAATGACATAATGTAAATACAGCTTGGAATTCACCACAAAACGTTTTCTTCAGGTGATGAGCCTTGGCCTGCGTCATTTCTCCATCAAAATCGAAGATTTCTTCACTAAAATTATGTACTGTAAAGTAAAAACAAAAAGAAACCAAAAAGCTGCCCACCTTAATAACCGAAGCACAACCATATTGTTCAGACAAAGATTATCATTGACTTTACTGGAACCAACAATATCCGCCATAAACGTAGGCCAATGTTTTGGCCATTCTTGCTTGACAATCTGAAATTTTTATCAAAAATGTCATCGACTTTGGAAAACCAACCTCGTGCGTAAAAAACTCAGACGGAAAAAGCAGTACATACGACCCTACTAAAAAAAAATTTAAACCTGGACAAGAACAAGGTTCAACTTCTGCAAATAAGTCTTTACTTGCGGATCAATGTGACTCTCGCTACTAATTTTTATCACTAACTCGACAATAAACCCTTTGATACCTAAAAATGTTAACAAAACCAATAAAATCAAACCTTTTTCAAACTTTTCAATTACCGGTGCAAAGTATAAGAAACCAATAAATTTCTTCAAGATCAAAGTGCATTGTAAAAAAAATCGAAGGTGTACCTTCGCACTGTTCCCTAGGCAGAGTTTTCCACCGCGTCTGAACCAATGATTCCAAAATTTGAAGAGCATAATACTTAGTTTCAATTAGCTGACTAAATTTTAGTATCCCATCCACCCGCATCCAAGACCCCTCCTGCTCTTTAAGCTCAGTCAATATTTCTGACGCTATTTTCTGAGTATCCCCTGTCGACCGATTCATCACTTCAACAACCTAAAATTGACTTTCTTATATTTTAAACCACCAAATCTAAACGCGAATACAGAAATTTGTAAATGCATTGAAAAAGGAATTACCTGATCCAAGAGAGGAACATCAGTTTTTTCGCTGGAAAGAAGACTCTGACCAGCTTTTTGAAGAGCTTCTACTGTCATCATCGTCATTATTGTACCTCTTATTTGAATTAACACACAAAGTATCACGCGCACACTCTCTCACACACTCGCACGCACACAGCACAGCACACTGCGATGAAAGTTGAAGTGCGCTCTGAAATGAGGTTCAGAATTATAATGACTTATTATTAAAACAAAATAATAATAATTTTAAGACGTAGGAATGACCAGATCAAAAAACTGTTGAAACTAATCAAACGGAATGTCAAGTGTAGTCAAGTGATCGTGCTAACATCAACTGTATGCTTAACAAATTTTTGTAAAAAATTTCCAAAACAACAAAAACAACCACAAAAGAAAAATTATCTTTGAACAATATTTATTTAGTACAGTCGCAACAATAGAAAAAGGCCAAAGGATCAATAGATCAGTTTAAATGCTAAAAAAGAGTAGTAGTGGTCCTTTGAGAGCGCAATGCCCAATAAAGTGAAGTACCGTGAACACAGTTAAGTTAAACAAACACGTTTACAATCGAAAGCGTAAGACGCAATGATAATCAAATTATGAAGTAACGACAAAACAACTTTTTTGTTCACAAAAAACAGCCGCAGAAAAATGAAAATTATATCAACAATAAGATTAGAAAATACCCCCACCATACCATGTCAGAAAAAAAGTGAGAAAAAAACGTGAGTATGAAGACACCAACAAATTAACGTTTACCTCTTTTACACACTGCTCTTAGATGGTGTCCTGGAGCAGAAGTTAAATGAGCGCAAAAATTCACTGAACTAAACAATTCGACTTCGCTACCTCACATTTCGCTATTGAGATCAAATTTATTAAACCCATACTACACACAAAAGTTGACGTTTATACAAATGATTTCTTTACAACAACAACAACAAAAAACTCCTTTTCATATCAGTTGAAAATTACACAATAAAAAAAAAAAAAAATTAGCCATCTTAAACATCAATAAGGCTTTGGACGTGAAAAAAGCGCAGCAAACAAAAAAATATTTCTTGTTTCAGGACCAGAAATATTCACTGATCGCCAACAAACGGCCAGCAAACGATCAAATGCAGCTATACACAGTAGGCAAAAAAGAAAATCCAAAAAGTTCGCTCCAAATAACACAAATACTTCAACTAAAAGTCATAGGACAGAAAAGTATAGTTAACAGTAACTTGGTCAGGTAACGCAATAAACCAATTTTTTAAAAATGCGAGAAATTACGGGAACTGTGAAAAAATGCTCCTCCACTAGAACAGATGATAAGCAAGTGAAAAAAAAAACTACCCTACAAATACAACACCACCCTTATCCATTTTGTATGTAAATAGAAAGGCGTATA
>UXUI01008712.1:13534-24373 GCA_900576705.1 Enterobius vermicularis
AAAAACAAGGACTTTTACCAACTTGTCAAACGTATCAGTTATTTAATCATTCTGTTCAGCCAATTATAACTTTCTCTTTCTCTACGACTGCAGTGAAACGATAGGCAGAGAAAAGAAAGTTAGTTGTCTAATCTATTAACTATGCGCAATCACTCGGAGAGCTCACCGTCTTCGCTCCTCTTGTGGGTCTCTTTTTCTGTTTACGTGCTAGCAGTGCTTAAAAAATGCCATGAGAACGCACCAAGCGTCTGTCGCGATACTGACACACAGTAGCATATGTGAAACGAAAACCATTACAGATTAAAACCATAAAAGTTAAATAAAAAATGCATAAAATCCCGAAGTTAATCTATGTAGTCTGAGGAGTTCGGAATTCATAGGTAGAAAAAAATCAAGTTGTTAAAGAAAGTACTTTAAAGAATATACAGTGAAGCAAAAGAGTGCCATGATTTACCTACTCAAAATAGGAGAGTACTGTATAAGATTCTTACCTTGTTTGTGAGAAAACGTTTGGATGAAACCGAAGGTAACCTTAAGACAAGCGATAATGCTTCCATAACGGTTAGTTCACAGGGTATTTTCAAAGCTTTAGAAGAGTCTTTAATCGAAGTCAAGGAAAAACGCTGTAAAAAACTGGATAAGTACTCAACCAAGTGAAAAAGTCTTCGCTTTAAGTTTAAAGTTTAACCTTCAAAGGTTTGCTAGCTAAATCCCTCGGTATATTGAATGGAGGTTGTTCAGTTTTCTCGTTATTGTAATCAAGTAGTGTAATCTGTAATAAATGGAGGAATAAACAAATTTAAACACTCTTAGTAACATTTCTGTCGAAATAATAAGTAGTTTACTCTAACGGTTTCCTAGCTTACCATCTTTGAATTATTTGTCTGACCAATGAAAGATACGTCACACCGTTCACGTTTGGCAATGATTTCGAGAACAGCTTTGCGTTCAGGATGAACAGTTACTGTGTTACCTTCTTGACATTCACTACACCATAACTCATAAATTGACAAAGGTGGATCTCCCAATTGAAATCTGTCAGCCTCAACAAGCGCACCAAGTTTGCTACCAATTACTTCTTTTAAAACACTTCCTGTAAAATGCTGTTGACTGGTAATACTAAATTTTGTCAAAAACTTCATCGTGATCTTGTGCGTTCTCTTGTTAATGCAGGTTTCCTTGGAACCACTAGTTAAGAAAATTTTTTTAGAAAATACCGTTTCCACCAGATCCCTGATTACGGACTGACATTATCGGGTTTTCGTCACCTAACTCGGTGCATCCTCGAACCACACGATACACTTTTTGTCCCATTTCCGGGTTTGCTCTCCGAACAGTATCATAATTTGGATTACAGGTATGTTCTTTGTAATCTTGAAAACACTTCAATAAATATTACCATCTATCTTAACAGCATGTTTAAGTGGAAGAAAATAAAATTTAACCTAGAATTGATACAGGATTAATGGCAGATCTTCCAACGCTGGAAGGAGAACTACCGATAGTTGCAAGCCACAATCCTGACTCTGGCGGCACTTTCCTGATCTGAATGTCATCAGCTGCTCCAATACCGCCGGAAAAGATAAGGGGGTTGAGGTATTCCGAACGGTAACTACCTGACAGTTTTTGTCCAAAACTTCTCAAATAGCCACAAATTAACGGTTCTCCTAAACAATGTAGAGATAACTAGTCAAATATTTATTAAGTGCCAGAGGAGTGAGTACTGGGATTAAGATTCAAAACAATAAAGGTAAGGTTAACAAACCAAATTTGTTACTGTAGTAGCTTACACTACTGCTGGCCTCATTCAGTATCTGTAAAGATAAAGAAATAAACACTCCTTATGAGTCGGAGCATTATATACAGCAAATTGCTCAGCTTTTTCTTTTCATTCTCTACATATTTTTAAGAACACAGAAGAATTTCTCTTGTAAAAAGTAGCAGATATAAAATCCATACGGGAAGATTGCTAAAGTCGTTATAAAAATACAAAAAAGAAAATACGCTACGATGGAAAGATGTTCTTAAGCATACTTCTTTTGATTGTAGTACTTCTGATGGATATGTAAAATCGTCTTCCCATTCTAGCTTGTAACCGTCCAGATGTAAATTACCTACGGAATAGCCGGCAATTCCAGCTGCTTCATTCGCGCCTTTAATGAGCAAAATGTTGGAGTGTAAATGATTGTTGAATTGACTTTGACTTTAAATAAGTTAGTTATGATTATCAACATGCTCTTTGAGTGAACCAGTACCTCGTCCAGTAGCATAAATGTCTCCTATCCTTTGACCAATGCCGGTAGCAGTTACTGGAAATAGATTAACAGAACGATAAAATTTTGAGAAACAACTTGCTTGAAAATGCTTAGGCAAAAAGCTGTAATGTAACAAAAAAAAAACCACAGAAGTACCGTCTCTTTGACTTTAGTTGTTCTACTAGTAAGCAGCGCATGTTCTAAGGTAAACTACTATACCTGTCGGGAAATGATAAATTCCAGTAGAATGAAGAATATGTCTGACACACGGAAAATAGTCAAGTTCCGCAAAAACTGCAGGATTTAGAGATCTCAAGCAGTGTGTTCGAAATCCAACTATTGCACTGAATTATTTATTTCAGTGTTTAACTGCATAATTAATTATAGGATCAGCATTTTTCAGAGTTGTTTGAATCAGAGGCTTACACAGTACGGTATCTGCTTAATAGGCAGGAAATATTTTATTAGATGAAAACAATTTAAGTCAACTAACTGTAAAAATACCTGCTTTCATCTGCAAACGCAATAACGTTATTTCGATTTGAATAATTTTGTGTATTCTGGATTTGTTCTATCAGTGAATCTGTCTGTTCCTTACCATCAACAATCAGTTTTCCTCTAAATGCAAAAGAATTGTGCACAGCTGAAGCATTTTTAGCTTGATCGACCGTATAGTTTTTCTTGGTCTTACGTACAAGTGGGAAGTAAAAATATCAATGCAGTTGGTCGATAGAAGTATGAAAAATAAGGTATTGCCTGAAAAACATATTCTTGTTTTGTGCGTTGATGGAATAAGCTAAGTCATACAACTCCACATTAGTTGGGTTTCGCCTTAACCTATTATGAAAGAGATCGAAGCAGTAGTTTAAGTCATCGTCATCCATGGAAAGACCTAAAAAGTTACCGTCTAACAAATAAAAGAAAAAGAATAAAAAATTTTGGTTGTGCTGTATTTTTTAAATTTTGCAACGTTTCAAGAAATTCTTCAATTTCAATTGGTCGAGTATGGATGTAAAATGCAGAGAAAACAGTACCTAGCATTTCACATGCATTTTTAAGGTTGTCTTTCAAAGCAGAAATGTCAATCTGATAACACTTTTCTAGACTCCGACACTTTGTGAAGGAAGGAACCACATTATATTCACACTCTGCCAGACGACTGTGAATCAGGAAAAGAACCTCCTGATCAACGTTTTTTGCTGTATAGTAAATATAATAACGTTTTGAAACTTCCACACGCTTTACACCAGCTATCCCAGCAGCTTTACAAACAGAAACTGCATTGATACTGAATGGTGTCGTATACGTAAAGCTAAAATGAAAAGCTAAGCTACATTTTTGATGGTACAACACTAAGATGCGCATTAGAAATACATCACTTTTAGTGATTACCGGATTAATACGTGAAACTCGCTGTAAGAAGCAGTATTTTTTTTCCAAATAAGTCAGCTTATCTCTAGTTAGATGCATTGCAGTATATTAAAAGTCTCAAAAATAAAAGAAAACGGTAATCACGTAAGTGGAAAAAAACATTTCAGAAATTTGTAGCAGTACCGTGGTCCTATTTCAATTACGTTCTTTTCAGCCAAAAACTTTGACTGTTTTCTAAGTCCTCTATTGGGCATATCGTCAGAAATCAACCAGTTTAATGTCTTGAAATACAGCAACTCAAAGTCTTCTTCAGATTCAGCTTCCACAAGCAAATTATAACAACTTTCGACATCAATTTTTAAATCCTCAGCATTACTGCCTAAAATAGTGTTTCGGATGAGCTCGATTCTTCGCATGGCCGCAGTGGAACTGTCGTCGACATAGTAACGCAGGTGAAATTTTTTCTTTGTGGATACCATAATGCACTAAAAATAACAGGTTTCAGCTTATTATAAGTGACAAATGTGTGATCCTGCGTAAAATATTTCAAATTTTAAAGTTACTGACGCAGTGTCATAATTTAAACGTTAAATTAGAAAGTCGTTAGAAAAAACAAAGCAATTTGTTATACTCTCAAAAATTTTAAGAAATATCGAAAAGACCACTACTATAAAGCAGCAAAGCACTCTATCTCCAACAAAATTTGATTTTGGAGCTCATTTTTATATATTTATCCTCCTTCTAGCAATACTTTCAAGAACTGCTTCGTAATTGGTTTCAGCGCCAAAAAAATGTGTTGAGCACTTTTAATATAGTTCCTTTAACCAGCTTTTGATGGAGGTTAGTCACGTATAAACTAATGACAAATAGTAATTTTGAACTTTTTGTTACATTTTTAATACCTTTTGAAGCTTAAGTTGTTGTTAAAAATTTTTAATTTGCCTTAGAATTTTATTTCACTTCTAAATTAGCAAGATACCTAACTCGTCATTAACCTAACAAATTAAAAATATTGAATAACCCTAATGGTAGGTAAAAAAAGGTTTACGAAAGAACACTTGCTAAACTTCTTTTAAATCATTATTTGTTAAACTTCGGGATTGTTGTGGTAATCCTTTAAAACTGAAAAAAAAAACATTTACGAGTAAGTCAGGACTTATCTTGTATCTTTACAAGATAATGAGAAGTGGATCTGTAGTAAAACTTCACCAGGAAGAAGAAACAAAAAACTGCAAGTACACAGTTTTTTCATTGACCTCAACCTGCACACCATAATTTCAGCTTTTCAACAAAATTATCTGTGCAGAACAGCCTTTACAAACTCCCTACAAATCGGCTAATCGTTGGTGATTGCATGAAAGATATCGAAAAACGGATGTTTTGACTGCAAATTATTTATTTGTAGTGTTTCTGTCTTGTTGTCTTCCATGCTATATTGTGGCTTCTTGTCATTTTAAATGGCTCAAATATGTGGCTTTTTTATATGTGTAATTATTTTGAAGAATGCTCAGCAGAGACTGCTACAGAAGCGCCACTGCAAAAATTCTTAAAAAGTAGAAAGACAGAAAAAAACAAATAAATAAAACTCATAAATTTTCAGCTACCATGCAGTTAAGTTTAAATGGACAGTTTGGGACACAACTTTTTTGTTTGTAAAATTCTTTATTTTATGTTGTAAGTAGGATGAGAAACTCTCGATTACAGATTGCAGATATATCTTTCATATATGAAACCTTGAAGATTTTGTTTCAAATGTTTCTTGTTTTTACGAAAATGTCTTATCTTGCTGAAACATCATCAAAACAAACGTTCAATGGAAATAACAATAGCCTAAAATAATTGTTTTTGTCAAAAGTAATACTACCAAACGCAATATCGGCGGCCCTAAATAAATTCAAATCAGAAGCAAATCTTCCAGTTCAAAATCTAACCACTTATCGTGACTAACTACTGATTCCCGTGGTAAAGCGCCTGAAGAAAAAAAAAACAAAAACAAAAATTACCCTCAACTTTACAAGGGAATATTCATTAAAACATTTATTTTCTTTTACCAATCAATTGCCTATTGTAAAGCAGAGCTTGACAATCTAGTTTTCTTCTATTACCGAAATGTTACTGGCGGCTATCAGAACCTTATTATACACGATGCTTTATACTGCACAAACTCTCATAGCCCATTTTTAGTTTGCATAAACCTATAAAAAATCCACCAAAATCAGTGAAATAAAAGTTTTAAAGTGATTTTACAAGGCATATAAAACATAAGCGTTTTTTTTCTCTATACAAAGAGAAAATGGAAGTTTAGGACAAGGTTCAGCTGTTTCAGTTGTTTCAGGGAAAAAGACATCAGTACAATATCAGAAAAGAATTTAACTTTATCATAGGCTTAACAAAGGTTCTGAAAATGCTTTTTTGTTAATCTAATTACTTGTACTTTGTAAGGAAGAAGAGGAAATTATACAGCCAGAGATGAAAGATGCCAGAAACCCGTGATAAGTAATAGAAAAGATTCACGTATTTTAATTTTTTTACAACATTCTTCCAAAAAAAAATTATTTATTAAGAAAAGTTCAGCTTTAATTGAAAATTTACGCAGTGCTTAAATTATTTTCCTTTCTAAAATAGTTCCTACCGCCATCTTTCCAAAATAGTGAAAATAATTTCTACACATCAACTGCCGGATGAATTTTAACAGTCGGTGGATACGTCAACCATTTCAAACAGTCGTTCTCCTCTTACCTCCCAACTTTCTTAAGTGTGTTCATTTCACGCCATTACTCAAATTGCAAGCAGATAATAATGCAAACCTTTTTCAATCGAGACACTTCATAATAGCCTAGAAACTCGGGTCTTCATTTCATAACCTGTCCATTACTAACTGGTCAGGTGGCCCCAAATTTAATTTCCGACTCCATACCGACCGCGTTAGACAACAAAACTTAATGAGATTGACAAAAAGTTTAGAAAAAATGAAAACCCAAAGGTAAAATCTCTACATCTTCCTATCGTTTAGGAACAGAACTAAAAAAAATTGAATCGCTCGAGTTCCTGAGTACTAAAAATTTTCTACAAGTGACCCTTCCCGGTTTATAATTATCACATGCTCGAGGAAATTTTAACAAAAAACTTGAAAATTTTCAAGTTATAAACTTCATTGATGTGCTGTATATATCAACCTCTCCAAGCCTGCCCGCAAATTTTTTTCACTTGACGCCTTGAAATTTTTTCAAACTTTGCTCATTACTAGTCTAGGCAAAAGAACAGCATTTTGAAGAAAGAACCTGGAAGTGAATTCTCCATCAAGTCACAACCGACCACATTTGTAAAATTTACCAAGTTGTCACTCGAAAAACCTTTCCTCGGAGATGTATAATTCAATTTAACCTCAACAAAGCATGGAAATCTTCAGCTCTTTAGATTGTCATTTCTTTATAGGGAAAAATCATATCGACACAATGGAAAAATATTTCAAACTGATATTTTAAAAAATTTATCTCTAAATTTTTGAATAATACATTATATAGAATTTTTCGCTCTAAATATATCACAAATTTGTATAGCAAATTTTCAGATTCGGAAGTTACCAGCCGGAACTGACCATGAGACTAAATAAAACCAACTGCTTCTACAGTAATTCTGCGCACTTTACAGCTGCAAAAGCGTCCTCATCCGCTTCTAAAAGTATGGAGAGCAGTTAGGGAACCTCAACAAAATTTTGTTCATTGAAGATTTGCTGCAAAAATCGTGGCAGATTTGTTACAAAGTTGTATTTTACTTTGAAAAATTTAATATTTATTATTCTGCAAAGCTGTAAAAAGTGACGTTCATCACAGTCTTTTCTGCCTTCTATACGCTGGCGTTAACTGAGATGGTGAGTGAGACACATCTGGCTTACAAAACAGAAGAAGCAGTAACGTTTTAAACAACACAAACTTTGCAAAAGATACAGTTTAGTGAGTAAAAAATGCATATAATTTGAGGGATTTTATTTCAGTGTTTGAAAGGCCAGCGAAAGAATAGTAAGGTCTGCGAATTGTATTCGTGTAAAGGCCTGCTACGCACCTTCGAACGTATTTGTAATCTACTTCCCAGAATGCACCTATAGAAGCAAATAAAGGCTTATCTCATCGTTTCCTTTAAAATACCCTAATCGTCTAAAGCAGCCAAACTATAACAACTTCAGGGAAAATCTGAACGCAGCAATTAAGTGACTAAAGCTGTAGGCTTACAAACTCTCTTGTGATGCCAAAATACATACTAAATCCATAAATTTGACAGAAGAAAGATACATAGATAAATATATATAAACCTCCTAGCGAACATCCTAAAACTGCATTGCTAATTCAAAAAAAAAATAGCAGACTTTTTACTGTTTGGAATGAAGATTGCAACCTGTAACCAGCTACAAAATGCAAACAGGAAATTTTGACATGTTTATTTCAAGTACACGCACTTTTCAACCCTTGAGTGCTGACACCGAAGCTTTCAGTGGATAAATTTGCAAAATGGGATCAAAAAGACTTTATCAAACCTACAATACCGGTCCTGGTCCAGAAACATCTTTTAAGCGAAAGACCCGCAGGGTAGTGAAAAACGTTGAAAACGGGCCTTTGCGCTTAAGCGGGTGGAAGCTCGTGCACCCTAGACAGAGCTTTCGCTCGCGACTGAAAGAAGCCCCCCTGTTTAAAAAGTATCTAAAACACACCCTTGCATAATGCAAACAGCAAAGCAACAGAAATTAAGACTAAAACAGAAAAATACACGCTAGGTACAGACAAAAATGACAAAAGAACATCGCGAAAGAGATAACAAAACTATCAACTTTCAAATACCTTTCTTCTACCGGTGTCAGCACTCGACCAAGAATGAAATAAGAAAATTGAAGAATAGATACAAAACTCCAAAGTTTCAGCATGTTCGCCTCCATGTAAAACCTAAAGAATACGAAAGATTACATCTGGGACGGCTGCAAACAAAAGTAAATTAATAATGGTGCCGATTTTTGAGATCCTTCATACGGTACCTACATGCCTTTTCGAAAAGTGGTACCACTGCCATTGAGAAATTGGAGCTTTGACTTATTTATTTGAGTCAAGCAAAACTTAGCAGTATGAGTGAGAATACTTGAAAAAATGTATTGGAAATATTGCAAAAATCTTAAAAGAATATACCTGGGACTGCAATGAGTTAATTCCGTAATTGGGCGTATACAGGCATTTACAGTAAAAACATAATAAAAGCTTTCCGGTTCTTCGGATAGTCGTCAAACTTCTCCAAGTACCACCTTAATGACCTTCCTACGCCGCTGGATAAAAGGTGTTTCCCAAAGATGTGGATAACTTTTCAAGTAATTTCTAAAATTGTAATTTGCATACCGGTGATGGTGAAGAGCCCTGGGACCAACGTTACAAATTGTAAAAATGGCAAAAGCCATCGCAGGGAGTGTATACGCAAATATTGCGTAACCAGCCCATTCCAAACATTCTCCAAAATAATTTGCTCCGGATACATATTCAAACAGCCCTCCATATGGTATCTTATAACCATTATCTCCAGGCGCTCTGAGACTGCGCAGTATTGCATCCGAATGAATATTAATAAACATACCACATACAAACATTATGAGACCTAAACAACTGATGAAGTATTTTCGACAAATAATGTGATCTTTCCAATCTCCCTCCTGGTCCACACCTCGCTAATCAAAAAAGAGCAGATAAACCAAACTTTCCCCTCCTTGATTAGGTTTCTCTCATCCATTTATAAAAAACGCTATTCTACAGCAGAATGGCAGACTTGGGTTCAGTATGTACATGAACAAACTTCTTACGAAACTATCTCGAAAACTGAAGATTTATTGCTAATATTACCGCAAAATGTCCTCGTTTTAAAGAACCAGTTTGGAGGATATTCAGCGAAATACAAATGCCACAGTCCTTGTATCACTCCATTGTATGTACAGAAAATAACCGCTAATACCCACACGTGAAAAGGAGTAGGTTTCCCACTTCTCATCAGGAACGGATAAACAAGTGTCCTTAAAGACGATCTTAGCTATAAATACACCACGTACCCATTTCGTTTCTATCATAAGTCATATGCTCGGGTTATAACTAAGTTTCAATCTGCACTCATTTATTATGTTCCCACTCCAATCTGGGCCCCAACAAACTCGGTAAAACGTTCCACTTCATACTGAAAGCCGGATAAATGTCAATGGAATTATGAAAATGTATACGACACGGCTACGTCTAATGATTTTGCTGTATCCGGCACTGACATTTAAAGTAAGAAAAAAAAGGATATTTCCATTCGCTTAATGAAACCCGCCAACAACTGCACAACAATAATTGGTACACTTTGGCTTTCTTATCAATAACCATAAAAATCAGAACCAGAATTATGCCGTTAGGCGGTAAAGTCTGTATCCTCTAGTTAAAGCGTAAAAACATTATGTGTTTTGTCTCACTTATTAGGGGTCAGCGTGAGAAAAGTCGATCAAAATGGACAAGTGCTATCAATAACTTACTGTACTCTGTAAATTTTTAGACAAAAAAGACAGTAGAAAATGGCAAATAACCTTTGAAAGTAATGGACAATGAAAAGGCTAACAACAACTGTATTTGTTAAAAACGGGGTGTTTTCCACATAATTGACGAGAAGAACAACAGGTATTAGTAATGATGGTAATTCCTGCAGAAACCACGCCATTCGCGCTGGCAAAGAATACTAAAAACGTCTGTGCTATTCATAATGTACATTATGATCAAAAAAAAATGTGACAAAAACTAAAAACTTTGCTATTTAACACCTAATAAAGGTAGAATGAAGAGGACCTGCACTGTTTTAACTATACGTTTGCATACTTTATTATTTATTGTAGTACCAAAGCATAACCTTACCTTCGTAAAACGGGTTTCTTTGCTGTATCTGCCATATGAAGCTTTAAAACCGGAAAGGAGGAAAATACACGTGACTATTCCACATACTATCATAAAGCAAGAAGCACATTGCACAGCAACCCTTAATTCGTCACCAAACGTTAAAATCCACTGATCAATGTGCATTTCACCCCAAACTACAACTCTCGTCCGCCACTGGCTGTGCAAAACGATTATTTTAAAAACAATATCAAAGGAAAAAGTGAAAAGAATTATACAGTTTCAACAGAGAATTTAGTTAAGGTGAAAAGAAGATATTTCACTTTCCCTAA
>UXUI01008715.1:3892-14711 GCA_900576705.1 Enterobius vermicularis
ACACAATAAATTTTAAGAGTTTGGGAGCTTCTTTTATACTTTAATTCCCTCCTAACCTCCTGCCTTTTGTAGTAGGCTTGACCAACTGACTCTTCTTTAAAGGCTTCCGCCTATGAAGGTAACAGTGATCTTCGCCTGTACTAATACCTAAGATCGTCGCCACTCCTCCAAAAGCGTCCCTCCAGGAAGTGACGTCGCCCCAGATAATTGGGCGTTCCGCATACTGTCGCGACACTCTCGAGGAGGCCGACAGATCACGTTTCCTCTAAATAAACTTACTGAGGCAGTGAGGTAAAGGTGAAAACTAAGTACTTTACAAATTAAATTAATAACTACAAAGAAAAGAAAATACAAACTAACAACAAAAAAAATACAAAGAAAGAGAAATTATAAACCAACACGATAAATGCAAATTAAATTTATTAGAAAATATAACTTACAATAAAAAAATAAAAATTACATATAAGCGAACAAAACTTTTATCACTTGAATTCTTGTATTCGCCGGGTATATCTAAAAAGAATATTTTGTGCTCTGCTTAGGATCTTTCAGTTTTTAAAGTATAAGAAAAGAAAAGAGAAAGTTGAAGAAAAATTGAACAATCAAAAAATAAAGAGAAAAATAAAGTAGGAAACAAAAGAATAAAGAAAATAGCAAATAAAATGAAATAAACAAAATAAAATTTAAAAAGAGGAAAGATAATGTAAAAACAAAAAAATAAATAGGATAAGAAGATTTGAAAATAAAATAAAATAAAATATAAACATAAAAAACTTTAGATGAGGCCCCAATCGTTATGAAAATAAAGACAACAATAAATAAAAATAGAAATGTGAGGCCTCTACAAACTTATAAAATTTTGAAAATAAAGTTTCAACTTACCTATGTCTTCAAGCGGAGTACGATCTCGCCACGAAGTGTTGAGCGTATTCTTCCAACCAGTCGTAGAACTTGATAAGATAGGTGCGAACGCAGGGGAATTTATCGATAAAAGTTTTCCATACCGGCGACTGGTTCAAGATCTCTTGATCTCGAATCACGATGACTCCTTCCCGGACTTTCGTTATCGCCACAGGATTTCTAGTAGCCTACAGTTCTGCCACAGCTGTGTTGGTCCCCCCGATTCAGTAATCAATTTATTCGCAACTGACTGCAAAAATATTCAATCGCCGTTATGTAAATGTATATTATTGAGAACTTTCTGTGTTAGCTCCTGCACTGCCAAATTCGTTGGTGCCGTTGCTACAATTACTCCTTCGGTCTTCTGAAGTAATACAGTTATATAAAGTGCTAAAATATACGTTTTAATAGCACCTGTTGGAGCTTGAGCAACCATAACCCTTGCCGTAGGATCATCAATATGACTTAGAACTTTGTGTTGTTCTAACGTCATAATGACTTTCCGTCCTGCAACTTCAATCCGCATCTCTTCCTCCAATAACCTCCTTCTCGAATCTATCAAATCCTCCCCCTCAGGTTCCAATTCTTCCTGGCTCAGTCTCATCAACCTTTCAAGGGTGCCCTTTCTTTTTGTATTAACCGTATCTTGCAACGCGCTAGATAATCTTTTACCTGAAAAATCACGAATTATCTCCTCATAACCTGTGTCATCCATATCTGGATACAACGTCAGTCACCTAGCATCATTATTTCTCATTAAAGCCGGAACTTGCATCAGCGCCACCCGAACCTGATCGTTGTCCATATTTCCCTGTAACCAGATACTGTCATTTTCGTCAATCTCTTTCCCGCATATTGTCATTTTTACTCTACTCCTGTACAGCCGTGCACTGGTAGATGGAGTTTCAACCCGCATTGTCTTACCTATCTCCCAATATTTTACCCTAGCCTGGAACACTCTTTTATCGTTCTGATATCTTCCTTGATATGGAATAAAGAAATATAAATCAGCTGCCGTTTGCCTGGAAGTTTCCTGCTTCAGATGTACTCTTGCTGAGACAGACGTCGCTCTATTTGACCAACAAGTGTATTTCAAGCTTTCCATGGCATAAATAGCTGACGTGTTAAGCAGTCGTTCATATTCCAGTTCCTGTTGTCCCGGTGCTAAACGGCTTGATAATTTTAAAGAAGATATGTCGCCAACGTTGGCTGTGTACTGTGATGGCCTAATAAACTTTACCCAGTATCTGTGTTGGCCTAACTCGTGGCCTCCTATCTCTCCCTCTTTAAATCCATTGGACAGGTAATATCTTATTTCCCGACCTTGAGATTTTACTTCATATTCCATCCGTCCTTCTTCCAGTTGGCATACTTCGGCTTCTATTATCATCCCTATTTCAAAAGGCACGTCCTTTAGCTGAATCCGTTCTTCATATATCCTTTCCTGGCTTTTTAACCCTATAGCTAAAATAGCCACTACCAACGGTCTCTTTTGGGTGTAATGGATCATTAATGGCACCGTCAAAATTGGAGAGGTTGACGCAATTGTAAAATTCCTTGCTTGTACTGGCGGTCTTAACATTCTTTGTTGCAAAAATTGACTAACGGGCACTTGCTTACAAATAGGAATTGCTTGAACCTCCTTTCCTGCTGTATGAGCCACTTCATACGAAGTCACCTTAACCTTGTCAAACGGGTTCAACAACCTATTTGTCACAATTTGCATTAACAGTGGTGCGGTTCTCAACATACTCTGGTTATCCGGGTCATCGATATCCAACACTAGAACCGTATAGGTTCTTTTAACCTGAGCAGCTAAATAGTTCACTTCCCAATCAAGAGTAGTGAGATTATTCCACGCAAGTTTTGAACAAATCGACATAGTATAGACAACGCGAATTACGTAGAGCACCAGAAATTACGTTCAAGAAAAGAGCAACCAAAAGAGAAGAAAATTTAATTTAATTTAATTTAATAAGAAACAAAATACTGATAAGCACAGGCTCCTGACTGTGCTAGAAATTAAAATAAGAGAAACGTAAATTAAGAAATTGAAAAGCTTCAAATTATTTGAGAAGATTATAGATTTGGCAAGCACAGGCTTTTTAATCCTAACGTATAATAAATAATAATAATTATAACAAATATAAATATAATTTACAAAAAAGAAATTTAAGTTTACGAAATAACGATTACAAAATCAAACTAACAAAATTTGGTTGCACTCTAACGGGAACAGTAAAGCAGACGACCTTTCGACACAATGTTTATTTTGAAGAATGACTGTCTCAGACTTTATATAACCAGCGCTCGCTGGCTCGATGGCGGCAATTTTGCCGATCTTCTATTTGCTGCGCCTGAGGTCTGCTCCTTTGAAAAGTACTATATCTCCCACTTGAGGCTTTATATGTACTTTGATTCTTTGGTCGTTGTGTACTGTAGTCTGTTTTTCCCTCAGGCTTGATAGATACTCCTCATAAAAAATCCTCCAGTAAGTATCTGATGAAGCCAAATTTCTTTTATATATGTTGACGAATTCCTTTCTTTCCTCTGGGGGAACGTAGTCCGAATTGTCATAAATTCCTACGAGTATTATTTCTGTAGATATCTGTGGCTTTATAAGGTCGATTGGACGGAGTATAGTAGTGGTCACTTTATTGTATATATACGTGAATGGTCTAAAATTTAAAATTGCAGCTACTTCATACAATAGTGTACGAAATTCCTCTGATTTCAATATTCTTCGACCAATAGTTTTTTGTAGACAGGCTTTCATTATTCGCATCAATCTTTCATAGTATCCTCCCTGCCATGGAGCATACTCCATTATATATCTCCATTCAATTCCGTGGTTGGCATAATAGGCTGAAACGTCTCCATCTAAAATTAGACTATTCCAAAATTGTGCTAATGCCTTACTTGCCGCTTTGAATTGAGTAGCATTATCGGAGTAGATAATCTTTGGCTGTCCTCGTATTGAAATAAATCTCCTGAAACAGTTTAAAAATGCCGTTGCGCTTAAATCAGCAACTAGTTCAAGATGTATATTTTGTGTTACAAGGCATAAATCCCCATCTTTTGACTGTTATATTATTAATATTGTCGGCCTTGAAGTTTCTTAATTTTATCACCATCGTTGGGTTAGTGCTCTGCTTTGTGTTTCAATGGGTTGGTGAACATTGCTTGAGGTTCCGTGTTTTGCCAGAGTAGTTACTGATTGAAGTAGCATCAGGCAGTCCACAGGTCAAACTTTATGTGGTAGTCCATAATTTATTTCTGTTCAAGAAAGTTTGGCAAACTTTGCTAAACTGTACACTTTTAGTTGTCAGTTAGCCGCTTTATACATCGCATTCTTTATTTGGTTGACAATGCAGAACAGCTTATACGCGTTTCTCTTATTTTTTTGTGACGTGCAATAATTATTCTCCGCGTTACTTTTTTTTAATGTAGAAAGCTGTCATGGCTGAGAGATGCTCGACAGCTATCAGTCCATGCAGGATGTCATTATGTAGCATCAGGTTTAAGCTGGCGAGTCTGTCTCTGCTCTGGTAAACGAAGTTTCTTCGTGGACTTTGCTATCAACGCGAAGAAAGAAAGTGGAGCTACCAGAAGGCTTTCCTGAATGTCAAATAAGGATTTGTTTTCTAATCTTGGTAGATTCTTATTAAACCTGTCTGGAGGTTTTGCGTGTGAAGTCTTCATATAAAAGTGCGAAAGCTCAGAAGTTGGTAGAAGTACTTTGCTGCTTTGTTCTACGAGAGTCATAACTTTTAAAAAGCCTCTCTTTCAATTCTCTGAATTCCAAAATTTCTGTTGACAAAATGGTATTCAGCATCTTTTTTTCGGAGCATACCACCCACAAAGCACGTGCTGGCAATGCATTTTTCTTTTGGACGAAACCAAAAGTAACGTTGATGAGGCAAAGATATGCTACCCCGTCTTTTACTTCCGAGGTACAGTTTATCCCAAAACCAGAGCAGAAGAACTTCGAAGTCAAAACTTACAATCTGTATTAGAAGTGTCGTTCCCGCCTGCGAACTCTCAGGATGTAAAGCAAGAGATAACTTTTCAGCTTGATAAAAAATTCAAAGAGTTCACGAGAAAATCTCAGGTGAATTGGTCGTTATTTGCAAGAGACCAACTATGCAGTAAAAATTAGTATCAAGGCATTTTGAGCGTTGTTAAGCACAATGCTCGTTTCAGCATCACTTTCTGTCCAAAGAGTTTGGCATGCTTTAGATTTCATTCTTCAGATTCCGATGTGTGTCAGGCAAAGACTCTTCAATACTTTGCCTGTCAGTGATGTCCAAACAGTGACGAGTGAACCTCACAACAGGCAGTTGTTTCAGATTGATGAATCCATACGTTTCTAAACTTAATTACGAAAATATTAGTTGCAAATTTGTTTAGGATGGAATAACTGAACGAATTTGAGAATTTGACTCAACAAGCCGTCTGCTTAAGTCTCTTTAGCAATATTCCTAGCAGTCACCAGGATGGCTGTACTCGACTTTGATTCACCTGGTTTTTAAACGCTAACTGAGCCTCATAAAAAGTACGTTGAAGTCGGTATGATAGCTTAGAAAATCCATTTGCTTGATTGATATTAGGGTGAGACAAATCTCAGGTTCAATTGTCTAATTTGTCAAAAATAGATTTTATCTTCATAGCAGCTTGCCACAAGTAAAAAGACGCTCCTCTTCAATCCGAAGACAGTGACTAACGGTTGACAAACTGTTGATAAAGCATCAACCCCGAAAATTGCTGACATTTTTTTGTCACACAAATAATGCTTCAACCTTCGCGTTTGGTTTGGGAGTGATTGAAGTCAGCTAGGTAAGAAATTCGGCACACTCTCATTTCACTCTTCTGAGCCATCTGTAAAGTGATGAAAAAAAACTGCGCCAAGTCCATAAATAGAAGCATTCAAAACAAAAAATGGCTCTTGCGCAGGTTAGAAACGTGTTAGGGACAAGAGAGAAGACAAGATTTTTTCAGTCTTGTCATACGGCTCTTTACATTTTGGTGATCGCTTGAACTTGGTATTTTAGCGCATTAATACTTCTGTAGGCGCTCTTATGCTGTGAAGCTGAGAAATAAAGTTTCCATAATAGATTAAAAGACCTAAGTGAAAGCGCAGGGTTGTTAGCTGCATAGGTATGAGCAAATGCCTTATTAGTGTAACTTCATCTGAGTTTTTGCTCATTCCATTTAAACTGAGAAAAAACCTTAACTTTCAGTGGTTTTGATTAGTGCACTTTACCTTCGGCAGGAGAAATTTGAGCAGGTTTCATGTTGCAACACAAAGCGAATGAATAGCTGGTAATATAGTATGTGCCTTTACCATGCAGGATATTTTTTTTCAAATGTTGGGCGAAATGCGTACAGCATCGAACGTTTGGAATTGCAAGTGCACTTTTATGGGCAAACGAAAAGTTGAGCCTGGCTAAAAAACAGGCGTTAATTTCGGGAAAAATTTAATAAAGCACCGATTTCAGAAGTGGCATCACAGGATAACTTGATTATGATTTTGTCCAGCCCTAAAAGAAATATAAGGTCTTCCTCCAAGAAGCTGTAAATGCTAGACTTTGAAATCCGAACTATCACTGAGACCAGCGGACCTGCAAACGCTAGCAAATCGGCCTTTTTTGCGACACTTGTGGCATTCAGCTCGATGGAATCTGTAGTCTTAGCATTTATGAGTCCCACAACCGCCAAGAAAAAAGTGTAAGTTACAAACAAGGATGAAATTTACCGACTGTGGCGACAAAGACTGGTGAATTAAAAAGAAGTTGATAAGAAGTTGTTCTGGATTTATATTGAATCCCCTAGCTTCAGCAGTAATTTGGATTTACTTCTGAGCAATAGATAGAGCCTGGTCGAGCATGCACTTTTCTACCTTTAGGAACCTTGCATAGAGTTGGACCTCATTCTTTCCTATTGCAAACAGTAGAGCCGAAGCAGAATTATGAAAGTTACCTAATGCGTAAAACGCAGCCTTTTCTTTTATGACAATCACAAGTGCAATGAAGGATTGACTTCCTTGTTTCAAATAAAAAAAGTTAAAACCTTTGAAAATTATGAAAACAGTGCACTTACTCCACATATCGTCTTCAATTCTACAACGGTCGTGGTAATTATGTGAAAGTTATAAAGATCGTTATATAAAATTATCTGGTTGCAGGAAACCGGTCAGAGAACGACATACACGAGAAGAAAACGAGTGTACAAGAAACCACGGTTGATTTGCTTGCTGAACGTTTAGAACATTAAGAAAAACTCGGCACTTTAAAAGCCAAGAATTTATGTCGTCGGGAGCCAAATCGAGAGGCTTTGAAAGGTGAACATTAATATGAAAAACCACCATAATAATCAAAAAATCCCTTTGTCATACAAATATACTTGCCAGTTTTGCGTCTTTCTGCACTGGTATCTCCTTTGAATATGAAGAAGAAGGCACAATATTTAAAATGGAACACTCAATAAATAAATTACGAAAGAACAAAATAAATGAGTAATCAATACGGGAAAAAAATATGTGGACGATGTCGCCAAAAGATCGCTATTAAATTGATAGCGGTTTTGCAGTAGAAGCATCATAAGGAAAAATGTGAAAGATTTTCTCTTTTTTGTAGGTCTATTACTCTTGCGAACAAAATCGAAAAGCAATATTGCCAATAAAAGCTTACACCAACCATGCAGTAACTTAAAAATTTATTCAACTGAAGATTAACTTGCAGCAAAAACCAGCCAAGCTGTGAAGCAATCTAATAGCGATTGGCGTCACACCAAAAATATAGGAAATTCTGCAACGAACGATACTGAAAAAGACAGTCTTTCTTGAGGAAATGCACGCTACAACAGCACTGGCAAAGAAATCAAAGTGCAAGCAGCGTTATTGAGAATTAAACATAATTACCCTTCTAGGACAAGAAAAAGGACAAGAGGCAACTTTGCATAATCCAGTAGTTCGCTTTCGCGAGAAGTACCGAGGAATCTGAAGACAACACTAAGGGCTACAGATAGAAGACCAGCTCAAAGACTTAGAGAGAAATCACTTTTCATAGCTATGTCAAAGTAGCATATTTGCAAAGGTCTTCAGTGTTTGATCTCTAGATTATGATAACTGATCTGGCATTCACAGAAGGAAACAATGTTTGGTCTATCGACACAGGAATTAAAAATTAGTAAATTCTTAGTCAAAATTATTAAAGCAAAAACGGCATAAGACGGGTCTCAACAATGCAAAAACTAAAAGAATTTTTTCATTAATAGTTTGGAATTACTTAGAACAAATAGAAAAAAGTCAAGAAATAAATTGGTTTTTCTTGTTTTTAAAGCCATTGTTTGCTAGGTTCAGCTGCGATAATTTATTGAGTATTTTGTTCGCTCTGTGCCAATTCACCAAAAAACCGTAGTTCAATACGAATGTTATTTGGCTGTTTAATACTTATTATTTTAAATTTTATAGTAAAATGCTGAATGAAATAGTATTCTGATTTTCGTTAAATAACAATAAAAAAATTTTTTTTTAGTTTTTTTATTAAAACTCCGCCGCTAATCAAAAACAAAGCACTAGAGTTTAGAAGCTGATAATGAACAAAAAATTATTGCTTCTGATTAGGTTAGAGTTTAAAATCAATACGCTATTGCAGTTATCAAAGACTTATCAAAGAAGCTTTTTTTTCGCTTTAATTGTTTAATCTTCTAAAACCTTTATTCGGTCACAAAAAAGCAAAAAAAAAAAGAAAACCAGAGAAGACAAAAAAGGCGTGGAAAGCGAAAGCGAATTGAACGCTGTAAAAATGTGGAAAATTTAATTTTTTTAAACCATTATTTTGCAATTTTTTTAGATTTCATTTTATTTATTCGTTTATTTTTTATCTGATTTTTGTCTTCAGACTTTGTACTACTCTAGCAAGTGTAGAAGTGACATCAACGCTTTTCCTTTCTAATGTATAAAGTATTAATCAGATACAATAGTTTTTCCCTATTAAATTCAACTTTGAGTCATACTGCTTCGGTCTACAAATCTGTCAGTTATCTTTGATAAAGCATAATTGTAATCTTTTAAGACAACGAATGAAGACGACTGACTAAATTACGTAACCATATAACTCCGTTTTTCGACTTTTTAACAGCGGTAATTGCATGTAGAAGTTAAGCATTAAAAAAATTTTTAGTGATAAAACGAGTTTGTGAGACAATTTCTTTTTGTACTAATAATGGAAAGACTTGACAAAATTTTTGTAAAAATAAAAAAAAAAATTTGAAGATTTGAAAGTTTAAAATTTCAAAAATAAACTAAGCGCTAAAATTTGCTTTTTATTATTTCACCTAGTTTACTGGAAATGTGAGAGAAAAGTAAAAAAGTTAAAGTAATTAAAGATACAATTAGTGAGTTGCTGCTATTAGTTTTTCATAACTTTGATGCGTTGTTGCAGATCAACTGAATGGTTATTTACTACAACAAATGTTCACTTTTTTGTTACTCTAAAGATTTTCAAACTGAATTACTGCTCGTTGACTTTAATTATAAAACCAAAATATTGTAATGATGACTGAGCATTGCCTGTGTACATCGGGAGAGCTGTTTCAAGTTGCTCAATTTATCAATTTAAAAAATTTTACTTTTTCTCTCAAAATTTTTAATTTCATTTGCTGATAAAGATGTTTGCGATGCTGATAGAGAATTACAATACTTTTAAAAATAGTAAAAAAATAATAATTTTAATTTTTGTGTTTTTATATCGCTTACCCGAATCCCAATCAGCTGTTCCGCAGTTTTTGAATATTTTCACAAATAGAATTTTTGTTATTTTTGCATCCGCTCAGCGGTTTATTATTGTTGACATTTGCTACCAGTGTCGTTGTTCTATGGCACAACTGAGAATGCGTAGAATTCGTACTTAGATAACGAAGAAAAAGGATAATTAAAAAAAATAATTGACAGTGAAAAAAATTTCAAAATTTACTTGTTACTGCACTATTCTTTAGTATAATTTTTTTTTTTTTTTTTGTTGAAGAAGGTATATGTCGTAAAACTGTTACAACAGCTGTGTAAAAGTATAGATTTATCAACCTTTTAAATTCTTATTTGCAGTTTTGCTGCATTTCAAGAATAGCAGCAGTAAAAACAATTTTTGCATATAAGCACGCTAGTTAGAAATGCAGGTAAATTTTTTTTTTAGATTAGATATTTACGAAGTAACTAAACAAACGATAAACATATGGTTAGCTCTATATTTAAATAGCTGTTATTATTTCTTTTATGCAGTCACGATACAATTGCTTTTTATAAACTCCCAGTGTTTCACCAGCATTTTCTCAATACCAAAATTTTTTTTTACAACTTCAAGAATAAAAATGAATAAAATTTTACTTTTATTAAGCAACAGAATCATCTTCTAATCACCTCTGTTTAATTTCGTTCATCTGCAGTAATAAAAACTTATTTTACAATATTCAGCAAAGTTGCAAGTAATGTTTACAATTTTAGACTTTCAAAATTTAAAATTTTTAATTAATAAAGTTTTAAAACAAAAAAGAAAAAAGAACAAGTACAGAATTTGGCAGATTTTGAAATTTTGAAACAAAATCAGATTAATTCGTCTACAGATAATTTTACATATACTGATACTGTATCTAGCATGATAACATCAAAGGTAAATTGGTGTATTTTGAAAAGCTGCAAAGATACGTGCTTATTAAAGCTCATTTAAAATTTTTATTTTAAAAGCACTTTTTCAAATTCAAAGAATGAGAACTTTAGAATAACCGCAAAGTTTTGTAGAGAACTTTGGAGCTTCATTAAAATAGTAATACCAACATCAGTTAATACTTACGCTTCCGAGAAAACTTATGCAAAAAAAGAAGAAATTATTGAGAATGATAAAAAAACAAATTCTAGTTTTTTTTT
>UXUI01008716.1:2519-13687 GCA_900576705.1 Enterobius vermicularis
AGACAAAATTTTTTTAGAGAAACGCTACTAACGCGAAAAAAAATATTTTCTCGGAATGGATTTTCTTTGCGAAGCGTTTCTGGAATCCTACTCGTTGCTATTCAATAATTTAATGAAAATTCAAATTTCTAAATTTTTTAAATAGACAGAAATAATTTGATAAATAAATAAAAACAAGTGATATTTTTTAAGGAAGGAATTGGAACTGAATGAAGAACGCAATCAACTTATTTTCTCAATCAATTTTATCGTAATAATTTTAGTATTTCAGAGATTTTTTTGTTGAAATTTGCATTGTTATCACTTCTTACTGGGCAGAATTCTTGTCAAGTGCTTCTGATGCGATATATCCGGGTACGACCACAAGAAATGTTCCTCTCCTCAACAGCTGTACTTTTCACAGAAATTGTCAAGTTATTGACGTGTTCTTTCTGCATATTTATAAAAGAGAAAAGCATTTTCAGGCAAGTTTTTTTTGTTGTAGTTCTTAAAATGTTTAGTTGTTTCTTCTTTTTACAGTTTGCCATATGCAGCTGCTTTGGTTGTTAAAAAGGAAAAAAGGAGATGCGAACTAGAAATTCTAAAACTGTCATGATTAGTAAAGAGCTTAATTCATTGTCTTTTTTGCTTCAACAATTTTTAGTTTTTTTTTTTTTTGAAGAACAACAAATTACTTTAAAACATCAGCCTAAACAGATGCTTAGCGTAAAGGCTTGTAACGGTCATTTTTTTCGAGTACTGAAGTATAAGGCAACAGCAGCTGCGGCTAAACGAAATTTAACAAAGTAGAGTATTTTCCAGAAGTCTAAGAGTGATGTACGAACAGATCATTAAGCAACCAAAGGATACTGTAAAAGTGTTTGGCTTGGCTTTATTGTATTTTTGTTCTAGCATACTGATGTTTCTGGCTGTCTCCAACCTGACTGCAGCTACATTTATGGTACTAGATTGACTTGTATTCTCTTTATTCTTATTCTCTTTTGTTTTTTTTTCTTTCTGACGTTTTTACTACTTGAATAGTAACCTTTTTGTGCCCGGCTGACGAAAATCATGATGCCGTTTTTTGAACATAAGTTCTTCAATTTTTTCAGCTATTAATCCTTTCCTTTACTTGTTTTTCTGCGTTTTATTTACAAAAAAAGTCATAGGCTTGAATGAGGAGATCGGGAACCAGTAATATGCCAAGTAACATTTCGTTAACTAATCATAATATGTACCTATGTATAAGACTTCACTATTGAAAGAATAGAAAACGGAAAATCTCAATGAGAAGTGTAAAGTTGAAGAAATGACTTTTTTGTCTTCTACTTTTAGCCTGAGTTCTAGCAAACGCTGCTGAAATTTTTTTATAAAATTTTTATCACTCAAAGGCAAGAAAAAGTTGAGCCACTAAATTGCTATGATAAGTTAGTAACATCCAAATTTTTACTCTTTTCAATCTTTTTCTTCCTTGCGATACTACTACTTGAATAATGACCTTTCTTGTGTTCGGTTAACGAGAATCAAAGCGGGGACAGTTTGGAAAAGTGAAGGACGTTTAATCCGCTTCAAAAGGGGTAAAACCACTTGGAACGTTAGAAGAATTAAAAAACTAAGGAGGTCACTAACATTGAAAGGGTTTCAAAAGTATTGAAACTCTAATCGCTAGCACCTGAACTGTTAAAGCAACAAAGTGGGATAGAATTGGGCCAGGGAGAAAGTTCTGGCGAGCGATTACTATCTGGAAGGAAGTGTGCTTAGATCTATTTGTGAACGATACCAAAAAGCTGTAATGCTCAGTTTCTTTTTTATCTACTATATTATTAAAATTTTACTGCAGGGGGGCTTCTTTACGCAGATTCTCTGAACGTTATAAAAATCCTAGTATCAGTAATTTGTATTTCAAGATCTCCTTAGCTACACTAAAGTTTGGAAATGTTGCAACTGAAACTGGAAAAAGCAATTTGATGGTGTATCACACAGTTTTGAATGGATGAACAGATATTAGTACTGGTTCAACTCAACAGGGAAATTTTAAAAGAATTCGTGTTGCTTTGAAGAGAAAATTAATTATCAGCCGTAATAAAAACTGTAGTTTCAGATGACGATTCAGCTCAAAGTACTTTGTGCCGCCTTCTTTACAGTACTTATCTTACGCAGGAAACTTTCTATCATGCAGTGGGCATCGCTGATAATCTTGGTTCCAGGCATTGCAATGGTTCAACTGGTAAGGGAATAGTGTCAAATAGATCAGATTAAAGTTAAATTGATGTTGATTTTGAAAAAAACTTTGTTCATGGTTCACAAAACGATGACTTCTATTCACAGTGGAAATTTGAATATACAAAGATCTTTGAATAACTTTTCAAACTGAGGGTCCCTCATCCTTCAACCCACTAATTGGCCAACTGCCTTCCTGGCGAAAAAGTTAGCACAGAGGGACAGTGAAGGAGATAACGGCTAACGAAAGGGCTAACATTAGGGAGGGAGCACAGCGAAGTTATGTCCTCATGGCCCCACGCCTCTTCATATACATTAGTCGTCGCTCAATGCTCCTTTATTTACATTTATTTATAATTTTCTCCTAGTTACCTTCAAAAGGTTAGCTATCCTAGACGTTGTGGTGCGATACCGAACTGTCATTTTTCTGTCTTCTCAGTCCCGTTTCAAGCCTCTCTACTTTGCATGCAGGTATATTCAACACTTCTTTGCCATACGAAGGTCAGTGAAGTCAACTACACATCGTATGGTAGTGTCGTTTTCTCAGTCCAACTTCTGCTTCATAAACAGGGATTATCAAAGAAAAAAACAGTTTCTCAAATACATTTCAACATGAATTGTTCGTTTTCTATGAGTCGTAAGAAGCTTGGCAAAAGATTTGTTCTTTCAAACAAAAGCTTCAAAGCTCAAATAGCTTTGTTCTTGCTTTCATTCCTAGCACGTGTTTCTTCATGCAGAACAGGTATAATTTTGGCAAACAGAGGAACACCAGCTACCACCTCGAAGTCTGTTATGAAAGTGTGACTTTTTCACATATGGCCCAGATTATTATTGAGTAGCAACGCAGTTCAGTATATGCGTATTTATACAGATAGACCTTTCCACTTCTGAATTGCCCCTGAAGATTGCAACAAAAAGAAGTGAGTGTCTTTTGGAACAGTACCAATTGCTCGAGCAGGAAGTTAATACGAGGAGAACTCCGAAACGGTTTTTAAGTATTCAGCAGGTACTTGATTTGAAATTTTTTGTTTTGAGTGTCTCAAGATGTTTTTTAAATAAAAATATTGTAGTGGTCAGTTTTTCTGTCTGTTTCGCTCTGCTTCCTTTTTGCACTTGTTTCGCCGGGAGACGGTGGTTGTATCGGCTCCAGATTGAAGATCAGTGAAGTGACCACAGCCCATGCTTTACTGATCTTGAATCTGATGCCTGTACAAGCATCGCTGAGTGTCTATGGCAGAAGTTCAATGAAGGTCATAAGTCATGGGACGGAGAGGGCACTTTTACAATCATGTGTGTAAAAATTTATCTGGAAGAAAATATTCAAAGGTGACTCGCTTTGCCATCTGCGGAGCTGAACAGCGAATCACCGTTCATCACATTTTGGTTCTTCGTAAAACCCTGCGTCTTCTACACAAGCTCTTTATCTGTGACAGAGGAGTCTATTTTTGGAAAGTTGTCTACACGAAGGGCGTCTTTGCAGTTTTTCCGAGGTCAGCGGAATAAGGTGAAGCAGCTGTCATTTAAAAGACAAGGTAGCACGCACGACATATACCACAGGAATTAAATGAAGTTGGGCTATTAAGCTTTTCTTCACACTCTATACCATGAACTGATACACTTTGCTCCAAGGGGGGCGGCACCTTCCTACTATTAAATAAGTTCCGCTTGCTTTGTATCAGCTCACTCTCTTCATGGCTTTACCGGCTTTACCGCTATTGCGCCAGTTACCTCAAACTTAAACATTCTCTAACAGTGGCGTGACGTCGCGTTTTTAAACACGTCTTATTATAACATCATTCTCTCCACTAACTTCTGTGTCCCTCTATTTTTGATAACGATTAAATCCTTACTGCTAGTCATAATTTCTCAACTATGCTGTCTTCACCATGCACAGACCGTTAATTTTTTAATGGGGGTTGTCGAAACCGAAATTTCTCTTTGGCTGCTGGGAAGTTACGACCTTAGCGAAATCTTTATTGTTGCATTACTTCTGGAGAAGGAGTCTTTCCGAAAATTTCTCAGGAACTCCTCCTCCAATTATATATGGGGCGGTCATTGTAAAAGACAAAGTTGACCGCACAATACCTATTTTAACATGCTCTGCAATAATTTTGCTATAAATCTAAGTAGCTATCTTGCCTTCCAGCGGCCGTACAAGAACTTGGTCATGGAAATCACAAAATATTCTTTTACAACATTGCTTCAAGCGACAGATATCTTTTTAATGACGGTGGGTCATGAAAAAGAAATGCAGATTTGTGGTAATGTCGAGCCTTATGCAGTCGGGTTTGTCAACAGAAACTGAAAGACTGGAATGAATTATTTTAGTCTGTTTGTTGTTCAGAGAGTCTTGTTGTTGTCTTCCAACATTTTTAAACATTTATAAAAATTCGGAAAAGGGCAAGAGATGTTTTTAATATTTCTGGTTACATATTTAGCTTAAGTAATCGTATTAAAACGAAGCCATCACATTATTGTGAATAGAAAACAAGAAATAGCTGTTAGTATTTCCTCAAAATTACTTTCACTATGTGGAAGCTTTAACAGGACTGAAGTACGCTTTCACGTTTTGGTAAGAACTAGTGGTGGGACTTCATTTTATCCTGCACAAATTTCAGAAGTAACTGTTTTAGGAAAAACCTAAATGTTATAAATAAAAGCTGCGTGCCACGAAACCCATTATGACAAGGAGAGTAAATGGTGCTGGGGGTAGAATGAGACTGGTCAGCTTGTATATAAGCTTCTGAATTAGTATTGTTGCGGTTTTCTAAATTCGTTTTCACAGTGCGAAGGTGAAGAATTTGTAGGCTATGGTATAGTCGGTGTCTTTTGCTTAGCTTTATAGGATTTTTTTAAAATCTTTTTCTGAGTCTTCTTTAATCTACTTCAATTACTTTTGGTTACTTGACAGTATATAAAAATACCGTAGTTGATTAACTCTTAAACACGGCATTTTTAAAAGCGCGTTAGAATTTAAGGTAATGGTTTGAACAACCGTTTTAATTAATAGGAGCACTTTCTATTGAAATAGGCACATTGATTCTGAAATGGCATTTTTTTGCCTACGGGGGTCCCATATCTTTAATGCGCACCACAGAAGATAACTGATTACACTCAGATAGAATAGTGCCATTATATTGGTCTAAAACGCCTCTTTATGATTTTCAATATTTTTGAACACCTAAGTGTTAAAAAAATGGAAACTTCAACAGATTTTCACTGTCAAGGATTCCAACTTTGGCAGGTCCTGTTTACAAAAAAATTGCTAAATAATAATTAAACTGTGCGAGTTTGGAAATTTTATACCTTTACGAGAAGCCTCATTCAAAATTAGGGTTATTTGTCGATTCCGACTAAGGAGAAGTGTATTTTCCTATCTCTAATTCCCCTTCCTCCGCGTTTGTTCGTTTTGTCCTCAAGGGTTTATTTTTCAGAACTTTCTCTACTGCCTCGTTGTGCGAAAGAAGAGTGAGGGAAGTTTTTTTTTAGAGGATGGCATCTCTGCTTATAATAAGATAGTGTGTTTTAACACATGGTTCTCTGAATAATTTTATAATTAAAGATTTTGACTTTAGGATGAAAAAATTGACAAAAGCCGTAGCATACTCTTCAACACAAGGTTTATACAAAACGGAACTCGAATATTGACGTTAAATAGAACTTCAGATGTCGTAGAATTACAGGCGACTCCCGTGTACAAGCATATCAAGGAAGAGAATGCAGTTTTAGGTTTGGGAGCTGTAGTTGCAATATGTATTTTCTCCGGTAAGCCAAGACGAAGAAAAGCCTTTTTTTCGCTTGAGTTTTTTTAACAAAGTAGTATTTTTTACTTGCTGGACCCACTTGGTCTGTAGACGATCTGAAAATTGAACAAATTGTTATTCACCAAAAAATTCTTTAATGACCAGATTTTTTCAAAATTTGTGCGTTATTTGCTGCTGGTCTGAGGTTTAGGTATATTTGAATTTGTGCATATATTACATAGTTGAGTTGTTTGAGCTTGTAGTTTTTTTTAAAATTACATTTACCTCACTCAGTTTGCCTCACTGTAGCTTCAGGTTTTGCTGGAGTTTATTTGGAGAAAATTTTGAAGCAGAAAAAAGAAGTGTCAGTGTGCATTCGAAATATTCAACTGTGCATCATTTCAATTCCGGCTAGCCTTCTCCTCGTTTTTGTAAGCGTCAATAGTAAATTTTTTCAATTTTATTTTGACCGAATCAAAAATGTCATTTTATCAGGAGATAGAGAAAACATTGTAATTGTCTACAAAGCAATATAATACCGACGAGCTGGTCGGAAGTCACACTTTTTTCAGGCATGCGATGGCAATGACGTTGCAGAAAGAGGCTTTTTTATTGGTTTTGACTATCTTGTGTGGATTACAATATTCCTAACAGCATTCGGAGGCCTTATGGTTGCAACAGTTATCAAATATACGGATAATATACTAAAAACATTTGCTGCTTCGTTTGCTGTTATTGTTTCATGCATTATTTCAGCAGTCATATTTCGCTTTCAACCTACAATCTTATTTATTGTTGGTGGCACAATTGTGATTTTAGCTGTATCTATTTATAATTTATTTCCGCACAAAAAAAACAAAAAGCTTGCAGAACAGGCGCCTAGTTTGTTAAACAAGGACGAAACAGAAGCACTGCATTCTGAATTTTAAGGTATTGTGTTCTGTTACTAGAAACCGTTAGAATTTGCCTCTCAATGAAATTGAGTAGTAATAAATTTATATAGTGAATACTAGTATGCCACTTGCTTTCACCGTAGTATAAGTTTTGAACATTGCAGTTGTTAAGGAGAAAAATGAAAAAAAATTTTGTTTTTCATTTATTGTTCGGTAGCTATTGTCTCTCATAAAATATCAACCTTGAATTCAAATTTTTGGTTTTAGTAGTGTTCAAACAGTTCCTCGATACGCTCAAAGCACTTTTTTAATCTGTCTATTTAATGTGAAACTCTTAGATCCTCTAAACTTGAACGTCACTACAAATTAAATATTTTGAGCTAACTTTTTTGTTCTGTTCATTTGTTTGCCAAAATGACTTCTGCATGCTTCCATTTGTTCATTCTTCACTTTATTTGATCAAGATATACTAGCCATTTCAGATGCAATTATACTACTTATTTTATTGTTACCCGTATCAGAATATTTCTGCAGCTGTTAAACAAAGCTTCAAAACCTGCTTCAAATAACTTAAGAGCAGTAGTGTTGTTCACTATACTAAATGGAAAGTATGACACCCTTAGTGGAGCTGCTCTTATTTTAAAAGCTTCGACCACAGGTAATTCAAAATATAAAACGAAAAAACTCTCCCTTTTCTTGAAAACTTATGATTTTGTCAGTTTTATAGAATTCACAGTGTTATATATCACTGTAAATTTGTGTTGCTGAATTGCTGTACATTCTCGATATATTTTAATCATAATTATTTTAGTCTGTTAGCAAATATTTTTAAAACTCTTTTTAAAATAAACTTGCTACAGCTCTCAGCAAGAAACGCAACTGCAGAGACCCATCAGTCGAAAAGTTTCAGCTCCGTCGTGCATCGAAGAACCAATCTCCATAAACAAACTTGGACCATTTTTGAGTTGTTTTTTACCCAGAGCACTAATTTTAGCGACGTAGCAGTACTAGTTTTCTTTTTCATTAGACCTTTGTGTATTCCTTGAGTTTGAAATGCTTGGAACCCCTTTTGAATGTAAACAACTGACCGCTTCCAAATAGAAAAAATACAGCTTTTTTACCATGTGCAACTCTGTACGACAAGAATGAATTAACAGTCACATAAATTTTTAAACAGCAGGCCTCCCATTTACCGTCTAGACTCCTACTGTTTCTTTCCATAAGTTTTTTTTGCTCACAGAAGTGCTTTCTGCTCTTTTTTGGCAATTTTTTTCTACCAAAACAAGACCTTTAGTTACAGCGATAACTAATGTATCAGTGTTGTGAACTGTGAGCAAAATCTGCAAATATAGCGATGTCGCTCCCATCGCAGCCTGAAGCAGTCGAAGAGACATGCCGACCGCGTCAACCACGGCTTGGGGGGATGCTGAGTCTTCTTCTGCTGCAGGAAGGATACACTTTCCATTAGGAGATTTAAAAACAAGATTGAGACATTATAAATGGTTTTGACCTTTTGTAAGAATATGAAGGTGGAGCGGTTGCTGAGGAGTATAGTACAGTAGTATAAGACTTTAGAATCGATAACGTCACGTCAGTGATGCAAAAATTGTTTGAACACCCAAGTATGAGGTAAGTTGGCAACGGTGGTAATAGTGAGGAACTACGAATGGGTTTGATCTCTTGCAGCAATAGGAGGGTAGGGCGATTGATGAGATACAACTCGCTCTAGTGGTGCAATGTTTAGTGTTGTGTGATGTGGGACATTGGTTAGGGATTGGTGGTTTGTGTTCGTTTTGAGGAGGGGTAACTTCCACGCGTCTTTAGCACACTTTAAAACACCAGTTCCTGTTTTATTTTTGAGATCAAGGAGTAAATCTCGATTAGTGCTTTTCAAGTGAAGGGTTTTCCAAAAATTGAACGACCGCCTGCTGATTGATTGGGAACCAATTAAAAAAGCCCTCATTTACACAGCGCTACAAGGCGGTGGATGGTGTCCCGCAATTTATGACCAAAGTTGGTATAAGGCTTGTCCTTCTGCATTTTTTTCCAAATTCATCCATGTAGGATTGTAAAGATGCTCTCTCTATCCCATATCTGGATTTATAGCTCTGTTTAAATTTTTGCCGTAGAAACTCAGTGATGTTTGTGCAAGCACCGGTCTCAGGATTAATGAAACAGAGGCTGTGGTTGACAGTTTCATGCTAATATCCTTCCGGCATATCTTTGATTTTACTATATTCCGCCCTTTAGTCAGACTTTATATTTACTGCTGGAATAACTTGCTGTCTGATCAGCGGCAGAAGAGTAGAAGCATCCCGTTTTGAATCGCACAGAAGGTGAAGGTCCTTGTTTGATCTCCTCTTCCAAGTATTAATAGTTGTTATCAAAAGTTTGCGCTTACAGCAGGTGAAGATTTTCCGTTAATTATGTAGAGTGATCATACAATTCAGTTTGCTAAAACTTACCGGTATGCAATGTTTCATCACAGTTTGCTGAAAGTTTAAGAGAGCATATGTTTGATGGAAAATGTTTGCTTATTATTTTGTTTGTTTTATTAGGGAGATTCGGTAACTTTCCTTTATAGTGGGAGCAACTTTTAGTCCAGCTATGACATGGACACTTGTTCTTACATTTTCTGTCTTGCAGTTGTTCGTTTGCTCAATTTTTAACAGAATAACAATAGTCCTGGTTTTGTTTAATTATAGTCGCGACAGTATGCCAGAGGCAACACAGCAATACAGGATACCATCACTGTTCATTCTTTGGGAGAAGTTCCTGGAGGGTAGATAGCAGATTAGTCTGCTTGAAGTGCTTTATATAAGCCGTCGACCTAAGTGGCCGGGATCACTTAATTTTATTAAGAGTGTTGTCAGTCTTTGTCAGCTCGTTAGTTGATCGGTTAATTAGTTTCTCTATCAAACTGCTTCTTCAATCGTCGCTCTTGCCATTCATTCTGTTTATTTATATTAGTCTTTGTTCCAGTTAATAACGTGCTCATTTGGCAGCTTTTTTTATTGTTTCTTCAGCGGTTTCTATTCTGATCCTCTGTGTTTATCTGCGGTATTCTGAAGAGTTCTAGCTAGCGTTTTGAGAAGTCTTTCATATTATAACTCTACGCGTTGATAAATATTATTAGTTAACCACATGTAGTATACTACAGCAGTAAAAGGTACCTCTATGATACGCAAATATAGTAATTAAGTGACATAAAAAATTGTATAGTTTTCTAGCTGGTACTGCAAATGTTGGCAACCACAACCGTTTGCGGCAAGAAAGTTTCTCTAAAATTTGGATCCTACTAGCGACGCTGTAGAGAAATAGATTTTTTTCCCAATTAAAAGAGTTCTCGGTAGTTGCGACAGTTATTGCCACTGCGCTGGCAATGCATTTTTGCTAGCTTACTAAGGTTCAGTCTTCTTTGAGCTTGCATTGATTTCTGGCTCGCAGTGTTTTTTCATATACAATGAATATTAAACAGGTTGTGATTAAGGTGATCATTGCATCCGCCTTAGGAAACTGTTATTCACTGGTGTGACGTCACTGCGCTGTTTGTTTCTGTTGATCGGTTGAACAGCCTCATCAGCTAATTTATCCAATTTGAATGGGTACAACTGCATTATTGATCGATCTGCTGCTCGTTTGGTAATTTTTAATGTTGCAGTTCTCATATCTCCATTAAGATCTTACGGCACTCTTGTTGATTGACGAACCTAGCGCGCTGATTGGCTAAGTGTTTTTTGGAGGGAAAGTTGAGGAAGAGGGCAGTAGAGGGGAGTGCAACAAACGGAAAAGGGACGGAAACAAAGGGAAGCGGCAAAGAGAAAGGGACCGCAGCGGTGCCGCTACAATTTCTCTTCTCGCTTATATACAAGTTTATGTATACCTTAAAACGCTCGCATAGGTGTGTTAATGTGGCGCATTGGTAGCGCCTCTACTCTCCTTGCTAACGCTTCTGGTTTTGAATCCGCCAACCTTACGTTTCAGCGCTTTACAGCTCTTAGTCTTGTTTTTATATACCTTCAAACGCTCGTATAACTACAGTAATGTGGTGTAACAGCGTTGCTTCCACTTTTCATGCTACAGCTTCTGGCTGCCAATCTGTAACTGTGATTCTAACATACCTTAGCAAGTCATCTCAGTTGTCTTCAGCATTATAAGAACGAGATAAATAAAGAACAGATCAGCTTAAAATATTTGTCTTGATATGGATTGTCTGTTCTCTTTTAACCGTAAGGTGCTCGACAAGAAGCTCGCTCTTTCGGACGACGACTTTGAGGCGTGGATGGTTTCCCTTCAGTTACCTTTTGTGGTACGCGTTCTTCCTTTTGGGGGG
>UXUI01008721.1:434-13697 GCA_900576705.1 Enterobius vermicularis
TTAGAAACAAAAATCTTTTGTGTCTTTATCAAGGATCCCAGTTGCAAATTGTCGTGCAGTAGGTGCAAAGGTTATAGGACGAAAAATGGAGCAGGGATAGTAAAGTTTTTTACACTTGTGATGCGTTTGAGGTGTAAATTTAATTTATTCATTGTGAGCTCAGCCACTGCACAGTTGTAGAAAAATTTTCTAGCGCAAAGAAATTCTCACCAGAATGCATTAGAGTTACTTGTTCCGGAGTGGTTCTGGATCTGTGAATTTCTGCACGCTAAATTTTTCTTTGTGAAGCGAACGAATCTCAGTAATTTTTTTAGCTTCAACTGCTAATCCTTGCGCAGCCCCTTCTGTGAAATCCTGCTTTTTTGAAGCAATTTGCTTTTCGGATCAGAGAGAGATAGGCTTTCATAGTAGTCCTAAGTCACTAAATTACGCTTGTAAATCACGAAGATGCGTGCTGGAGAAGTGAGCAGAAAAAAAAAGTTGGAAAAGTTTTTTTGCTTTTATGGAGTTATGAGTAGGTAGGGGGTTTCCTTTTTCGTACCTTCTCTTCCATTTTTTGATTACGAAACCCGATCTGTTTTTTTTTTTCAACTTATTTATAAATAGTGCATGTAGTGTGATTTATATATCGTCTGTTGATTCAGTAGCTAATATTAGTTTTTATTCAGGATGAAGAAGAAGAGATAAAAATGGAGATCAATATGCTGAAGAAGGTTGAGCTTTCCAGCTTATAGTTTGTCGAACTTTATAGTTAGAATTGATGGTATTTTAACCGGGAAAAGACTGTTTAAGCGCTGTTTTTCAGTACTCTCATCACAGGAATATTGCTACTTATTACGGAGCATTCATTAAGAAATTACCTTCATCGACTGGAAAACATGATCAGCTGTGGCTAGTAATGGAGTTTTGTGGGAGCGGTTCTGTTACAGATCTTGTGAAAAGCACTAAAGGAGCTTGCTTGAAGGAGGACTGGATTGCTTACATTTGCCGAGAAATTCTAAGGGTGTTTTATTATGTTAATACAACTTCGTTCGCTTTTATTAAAAATATTATTTTGCGAAGAATCTGTGTTTTGTTGTTTTACTTCATTACTATTATTATTTTTTTTTATTTTTATTATTAGAATTTCTTATCATTTTGTGGCAGTTCTATTGGTAAGAATTCGCAGGCTTTTTATTTTTTTTTATTGTTGTTTTGGAAAAGGAAGAGGCAAGAAGGCAGTCGAGTGAATGGTCATAAGTGCTGGAAATACTAAAAACTGTTTCTTTCGTTGGTTGGTGTTGAAAGTCAAAACTTTTGCAGGGTTTATATCATCTGCACCAGAACAAAGTGATTCATCGTGATATTAAGGGTCAGAATGTTCTTTTAACCGATAATGGGGAAGTAAAGTTGGTTGACTTTGGAGTGAGTGCTCAACTGGATAGGACTGTGGGTCGGCGAAACACTTTCATTGGGACGCCTTACTGGTTTGTATCTTAAAATTGGATTTTTATTTCTACTTATTTTTCTTTTAATGCACACTGTGATTTTTGGGGCTTAGTACATTTTAGAATTTTAGGATGGCTCCAGAAGTCATAGCTTGTGACGAGAATCCTAAAGCCACATATGATTCTAGAAGTGACCTTTGGTCCTTGGGAATTACAGCTTTGGAAATGGCCGAAGGACATCCGCCGTTAGTGGACATGCATCCAATGCGTGCTTTGTTTCTTATTCCTCGTAACTCGCCCCCGAGGCTGAAACGCGGGAAGAAATGGTAGGGAGAGAAACTAGTACATATATAATTGAAACATATTGTTTTAGCCACCGTTTCTGTGATGTTTGCTTCTGTTCCGTTGTAGGGCAGCTATATTGGCTTTTGTTTCTAGGTCTAAAAAATTTGAAGCATTTATTGAGACAGTCTTGGTGAAAGATTATACGCAACGTCCGTATACAGACCAGCTTCTGAGACACCCGTTTATCAGAGACCAACCTCCTGAAAGGCAAACTCGTATTGCCATTAAGGACCATCAGGATCGGCATAGAAGGATGAACAGTAAGAAAGGTTACTTTAGGGTTTTTTGGGATATGAGCTGAAGATTTTTTGGTAATGTGGTGCGTTATAGACGAAACCGAATACGAGTATTCCGGAAGTGATGACGATGAAAATCACGGTCAAAACGGCAAAGCTTTCGACCCTCAGTCAGGTTTTTTTTAATGTCATTTCCTTGATTAAAAAAAAATTTTTTTGGTAAATGCCAATTTGTTTTAGCGTAAGTGGTGGCAACTGATCTTTTTTCTGTTTAGATTTAGCAAGTGCGCTTCAGTCATCGCATGACAACACACTGAGGAAAGGATTTCAAAGACTGCAAGAGAATAATAAAAACATATTTGAGCATTCATCAGGAATGCAGGTGAGGCAGAGGAATGTTGTTGGGGGCCCTATTTCATCACATCATCATCAGTTACAGAAAATATCCGCACAAGGGTACCATAGACAAGGTTTGAATTTGAAGTGTTCATTATTTCAAAAATTATGCTGATGCAAATCTATCAAGTTGTACAAGGATATTCACAGATAAAGTGTTACAGAATTTGGCGCACAAGTTAATGATCTTTCGCGTGAAAACATAAAGCTTAGGCAACAGCAGGTGGATCCGAGAGTAGCGCTCAACAGTGGTCGTCAAATAATGGCGCAGGAGCATCGACGGTCGCAAAGGCCTCTTTCGCACCACCAGTCGGCACAACAGGTTTCTGTCTTTTTACGTTTCTGTTTGCTTACTTCACTTTTTTTCAATTTATTCTTATTTGAGATGACGATACCTTTAGTTTTTTGGGTGTAGTTGTTATAGTCCTAAGTCTAGTTTGAATTATCAAGAACAAAAGAAGTATGGAAATGTGATGCATTTGGAGAGAAAGGGTGGACACACGGCCAGCGAGTTAAGCGGCTAATCGCCTCTTCTTCGTTAGTGAGCTAGACAGCTAGCTGTATTCTGGCAATTTCATACGAAATTTTGACTTGTTAGAGTAATTGGTGTGTTTGGTGCAGGAACAAAATTTTTTTTATTTTGAATAGTGAAAAGGAACCTTGGGATTGCATTAACTAGTTAGAGTAGCGTATGTAGAAGTTCTTGTTGGAGAGCTGGTTTACGAATTAGCAAAGGTTTTTTAATTCATGAGAAAAATTGAAAGGTTGTCGGAGGAAAGAGCAAATTTTTTTCAGCGGTAATTGAGAATCAAAAGCTGTAGAAAGCTTTCTTATACTTTTTTATTAATTAGGTAATTAATTTTTTTTTTTTTTAATTTTCAGTATTTAAGAAAAAACGAATTGAATAAAACAGTGTGTAAAATCTTTTAAATTATTCTTCAAAACCCTTATTTTGTTTCATTTCCTGCTATTTTGTTGGGCACTCGACTTACGAGAAGTAAAATATTTGCAGCTCTTAATTAGAAAAATGGTTATTTTACCAAGCGAAAAGGCTTTCTTATAGCTCATATTAATAGAGAAGTAGCGAATTCTGCTCTAGATTTGAACCTACCAGTTTTTGTAATTCTGAATCATTTCTTACTGGCTGGCATAGAACAGTGTCGACAAACACTACACCAGCGTCATTTTGCCAACCACGAGTGCCACTGATTTTTCGCACATGAATCTTTGTAAGATAATTACAGGAAAATCAGTTCTGGTTTTTGTTTTTCTTGCCAAATAAGTAGTACTTCTTTGGCGAAAGACTGTTTCACTTTCCAGAAGCTCACTTTAGAGCTTACTGTTCAAGTAATCAGTAACGCTTCCAGTTTACAGGTGTTTCCAACTATCATCACGCCCTTTAGATTGCAATAAATTTTATGTTTTTAAAAATTCTAGATTATTTTGAAATTTGAGGACTGATATTTTTATTAGAATGCGGGGTCTGATATTTAATGCCTGTTTAAAGTTTTTAGTTACGAAGCTTACTGTAGTTATCTTAGTTTTCTTCTGTGTTGATAAGCAGTAGATGACAGCAGTTGAGTTGGGGAGAAATAGGTTCTGTACCGGATAATAGAGCTGTGATTCGTGAAAGGTACAAATGCGGGGTTTCAAAACCGGAACTCTACTTGCGAAAGTAGTGTTTATTACAATGGAGAAATAGGTTTTTGTGTGAAGTTAAATACTTTCAAAGTGGGCGAAATGTGAAATAAAGTGATTCTAAAAACTAAAAAAAATTTTGATAGAAGTTCAGGTTTTTGAAGTCACGGAAACAAAAAAAAATTTGAAGGGGTGCAGAAACAGTGATTCTGAGCGATTCATTTTTTTTTGTTTTGTATGTGTAAAGCATGGGGTAGTTACGATTGAGGTTATAAATTTTTTGTAGCTTATGTAACTTTTGGTTTCCAGTGTGGAATTTCTCCGCATCTCTCAAATGCGATGACACCTCCTCAGAACCATCCAGCTGCTCCGCATCTTGCCAATTTAGCTAACTACGACCGAAAGCGACGTAATGAAAAGGAAGCTGCTAGGTTATTAGCGGAGCAGAGAAGGGATAGAAGTGCAGCTTCGCGAGATATTCACGAACCTTCTAGGGATCCTTTACGGTCACCACCTCATATTACACGAGTCAGTGCATCAGTAGCTGCTCCTCCCAGTCGAAAGCTGAGTGAGCCAGTTTTGAATGGAAGGCCTGAGGTAAAGGGAGTCGCAGTTTGCATTAGCTTTTGCTTGAACGATTTCTTTAGCCGCAGTTTTTTTCTTGTATTATAAGCGCTGTTCGCTTTTGGTGGCTGTAAATACTCTAGACAATTTTTTTGCACAGTCCATTAAATTTCAGGATTTGGATGTTTTGGCTAATGAATTAACCCGTATTGGTCGTCACCAGCAACAGCAAATAAATGGCAGCTCAAGCCCACCACCTCCCGCTCCACCCCCTCGAGATGCGTCAATTGTAAGTGTTGGAGATGACACTTCTTTGTCGCATGATGGAACACTTTTGGTCAGTGAACCGGCGTCCACTCATAATCGTGAAACGGTTTGTCCATACTATATTAGTGCGATACAATAGAATCTTCAGGAGACGTATTGTCTTTCCAGATTATTGAGGAAGGGATACTTCAGGGGCCTAATAAGCCTCTGCCTCCAACTCCCACCGAACAGCAGTCTAGCACTGAGTTGGTAGACAGTTCATGCACATTGCTTGCCTCGCACAAAGTACGTTTGTATTTGGTTTTTGAAAGGCATTATGGGCTTTTTAAGCATCCGTAATTATTATTGGTCTTTTAGCGAAACAACAGCTTGGAGCTTGGTCACCGCAGCAATCTTGATTTTGACCGACATGCGCTGTTTTCGCAAATGGTGAAGAATTCTTCAGTGCCCGACGTATGCTGTGTTTCCTTACTTTCCAAAATAGCTATGTTTTTTTTTCTTTTCAAATATTGATCGTTGTAGTATTGTGCATCGACTTTCTTGCAGCGTAACCGTTTTACAGTCTCTTTGATCTAGTATTTTTCGGTGCTAATCGGCGTTTTATTTTTTATTGACAAAACACAGCAGTATTTTTTAAGAATCCAAGTCCTGAGATTATTGTTGGCAGTGGTGAATCTTCCAGTACTTCTGATTCCGGTGGTTCTTCTCCAGAGCACTCACCTTTAGACGCACGCAAAGACATGGGTCGAAACGCTAATTGTGTTTCCCCCGTTGTCAATGGCTCGCGAAGTGCTGTACTGCCCGATTTATTGCCGAAAACTTTAGCTGATAGGATGCTGCCATCAAGTGCTTTCGCCAAAGATCATCCATCTGCCTGTATGGAGACTCAGTTTGTTGAGGAAGTGGGGTTTTTTTTTTAAAGTTTTGTCGTGCCTTTCATAATTTCATTTATTAGGATATCTTCTGTACGTTCTTCCCATGGTCGACTACTGAGTTCCGGCACATTAATCGTCATTTTTTTTTAAAACAAAATAGGCTTTAATTATTGTTCGAGTAGTATAACAGTGTTTAATTTTTTAGGTGAATTTCTTAAATAAGGTTTTTATCGTTTTTCTTGGAAAATAGCAAATCTTTAATTTTTTTGAGCTTTTGAAGGTGGATCTGTGCTTTTTCATTAAAAAAATCGCTTATTAGCAGCATTTGCGTAAATTTTTACTGGCTGTTTTGCATTATTGTTCATATTTTCGCAAATCAGCGTACAGTCACTTTTCGTTTGTTCATGCTTTTCCAGTGTTGCGCACGATCATTTGGAATCTTTTTGTTCCTGGAGTTTTTGCGGTTGCGCAGGATTTTTGTTTCATCTTTATACTGTGAGATTTTTTGAGCAAATTGGTTATGTAATTTCATTTATAATGAACATAAATTAAAATTTCCTTTCTTAAATTATAGAGCCACATATTTGTGCAAAAGTTAAACTTCTTTAAGAATCATCTTATGTTGTTTGAAAAGTTTTTTAGATTTTTTTGGTATTGTTAAACTAAATTTTTTTGATGTATAGGGCCGTCCGATCCCAGTTTAGTGCGGAAATAATTGTCGCGCCGGGACCAGTATAATATTGGCGCGGCCGGCTGACAGTCTGAGCAACTGTTGATCTAAATTCATGTTAAAGCATGTTTAACAGTTTTGCTGTGGGAATATTGTAGTGATTTTGGCATCATTTTATTCGTCAAATTTTTGGCAACAAGAGCTGCTTGTTGAATTTTGTCGAAATTTAGTTTTCTCGTTGAGTTAATAACGGAAATGTATGAGTGCGTTGAATTTTTCAGGTTTACTGGTTTCCTTACTTTGCGAGTAAATATAACTTTTCTTTCTTCATGTACCCACAGCTTTTTTTTCATTTTTGAATTCTGCCGAGTGTTTGGCTCAACTTAAAATTTTTACGAAAAATAAATTGTACGTTCTTCTAATAATGTACCTTTTAGGTAGGAAAGTAGGTTCAGGTCATCTATGGTTAGTGTATTTTTTCTGTCTAGTTTACAGCTGGGGTCTATTTTTTTAAGCCAGAATATGTTTCGTCATTCTCTTTTTTAAGAACCAGGTTATTTCTACTCCTAATATTTACAAATACACTTCCTCTTACAAACATTAGGTCATCTACAATAAAGTAATTGAGAAATAAGTGCTTGTTGTGCCTGTTCACTCGTCAATGTTCTCCGTGTCCGACGCTTCCTTTTCGCTGTCGTTCGGTAGAGCACATCCGATCTCCACGAAGGCTGCAGGTTCGGGAGGTCTGGTATCGCAGACGTACATGAAGTCCTCAGTCTGAATGCAGTTATGGAACCAGTTGGATGCGAAATCTTTGGGTACTTCTTTCATTGTCTGAAAAAAAGATCGTTAACAGCCGCTATTTGTTAGTACTTCTTTCTTTTTTGCGCCATCAAAAAGTGACTTTCTTGAAGTGTAAGGCGTCGTAATTCCTTGGCATTAATGTTGGGGTACGCCTTTTTCGCAACGTATCTCAGTCAATCCCAGAAGAGTTCAATCGGCGAAAATTGGCATTCAAGAGAGGGTGATCAAAGGATTTCAATCCCCCTTTCCTGCGCAGTCTTGTCCACCACATATGTCTGGAACTTTTTTGCCAGCAATACATTTTTGAATAGCCTGCAGCATTATCTTCTTCATCCACAATGCTTCGTACGGCAGTGCGTGCTGCTGCAGGAATCTCGCCAGCTTGTCTTTCGTATCCACTGATGTGGAGATGCGATGCAGCCGTTTAAAGTGACAGGGAGCGTTATCAATCACCAGGACGACCTTATCCCTGCCAAACACCGTTTCCAAGTTACCAGCAAGTTTGGTCAGCCGGGTCTTGTAGAACTCGAAGCTCATGTCTTGATGGTAGACGCCGTCTTCATTTTCTTGTCTGGATATGAGGACTTTCTCAGCACCGTGCAACAGGCTTTCCTCCGACTGGTAATGCAGCGCAGTCAGCCTTCTTCTTTGCGAATTTGGAGCTTGCGGAGGCACATCCTCAGATATTGGGTTCCGATAATCTTCTGGGAAAGCCCAATTCTTTTAATGCTCCATGTTACATCAGATCCACGTTTCATCGGTGTAGAGAATGATCTCTTTTCTGCATTGCCTGATTCACTCGAAGTACCGTGTACGCAGGTAGCGGAAACGTTCCGACTCTATGAGTACTGGGCTGCATTCGATCAGTCGATATCTGAATAGTTCATTAACCTCGTTTAGCAAGCTTTTCCATTTCGCATCCTTCATTGCTAATTTTTTCCCCTATAGACGATGATACTTGTAATTCAATCCCAGCAGTAACTTTTTAGAGCCTGTTGTACGTATTCTGTTCTCGGACCAGTGGTCGTGGTGCTTGAGCAGTTAGTTCAGGATCAATTTTAGCTCTTCCATAACTACCGGCATGCTGGCTCAGCTGAACTGAATAATCAAGTCGCGAACACTGTTGAAGACGACTGCATCGAATTTTGCCGCGTCGGCCTCCCATTCTTCTCTCCTCGTCGTTGCTTTAGTTGGCACCGTGCAGGCTGGCAGGATCTGTTTCTGTCGTTGTTGTTCAACTGTTCGGCGAAACTGCGACGGTATCCCCCGCACTTTGTTTAGGGACAGGCCTATGACGCTGGAACGCTGGAAACGAAGGATGACGGCGCGGGTGGTTGGAATCCCAACGCTATCAACTGATCGTTCCATGGGCCGCAGGCGTCAGCCATGGTAACCACGATTTCTCGCACGTTTTCACACAGTTTCGTTCGTGCTGTCATACTTGAGGTGTGGAGGGTCGGCAGCTGCTTGTTCTTCTTTCTTATTCCTGCCTTCCATAATTGTATTCGATTTCCTGTAGGTATCCTATCCATTCTTTTCGCACCTCGAATAATTTTTTTTATTTTTCTTTCGTAGAATACCAGTGTATTTCTGATATGTCGCAAATTTTTTTCCCTACTCGTTATTGCATTCCGAACACTGTTGGATACATCCAATAACTGCCGACGATCCTCATTAACTTCCACAGTAGTCGTCTTATTTTCTTCATTTTCCGGTGCTAGAGCCGTTTGATACCCGACATCTTCTGTTGTTTGAGCCGTCTAAGATCCAGCATCTTTGGTTGTCGGAGCCCTTTGGCAGGCAACGCCCTGAGTCGTGCATGCATTAGAGGAAACACTGTGTCGCAGCTCCTTCAATCGCTCGATTTTTTGCTCTATCTGTACGAATTTCATCGTCCTCACTCAGTTTTTTTCCCTTCCGTCATGGAAACTATTTTTTCTGTAAAAAACCAGTATCAGATATTTCTCTGGTTTTTTTTTAGGTTCAAGTTTTCTACCGAACAAAATATCATACAGCGTTTATGTTATCCACTTTATAGTACACTATTCCCTATTTTTTACTAGTATTTTTTAGAGTTTTTTCAATTAAAAGCCACTGTATTTTTTTCCTTCAGCCATTTCATGACCCCCTTTCTCAAATGCTTATAATTTATTTTTTCTCCTTTTCACGTTTTCTTGAAGTATTTTGAATGTAGATTACAATAAACAAAAATAGAACTAAGGTACATGGACATTTAAGAAAGTTACTGCAGTAAAATTGTTAAAAAATAAGTTTAATAAATTGGAGTTACTCTCATATTTTGGCTAAAATTTCAAGTGAAAATGGAAATCGCGACATAAAATTGCAAACAGAAACGGGTAAAACTATAGTAAACAATATACAAAAGGTGCAACATCATTTACTCAAGTTCACTTAAAAGTCTAGCATACTTTTAAGGAGTTCACCCTGATCATCTCCGGATGTCTCTGTATTACACAGTGACATTGAGCCAAATTTGCTGAAATTTAGTCACAATGAACGGTATTCCGCTTTTAAAAAATTTCACATCAAATTGTGATTGGGGACGGCCCTATAGTTGCTCCAGTTGTGTAGAAGTACAAAAAATTATATCTTCATTGTGGGACCTGAGATGCTATTTTTTGTTGACAGTTGCCTAATGTCAAGATTTGATATTTTTTGGAAGTGTGGTTTCTCGAGGTTGTCATTTGTTACTGTGGAGAATTCTGGCAGTTTTTCAGTCTTACCAGTTGTGCTTTAATTTGCATCTTTTAGCAACTCTCTGCTTCAAGTTTTGCTTAAATTCGGTTGCTTGGGCTTGGATTTGTAACTGCATGTGATTCTCTTTTTTTTTTACCTTCTCATGATTAGGCGATTTTGTTCTTATTTGTAGTACCCACTCGCAGTGAGCAACGCTGTGAGGCATACCACTCCGTTGGCGGTGAGGGATCGGGAGAAGTCGTTTGTTGGCTATTTTGGTTTAGGCTTAAGTGCAGGTGGCACCGTCAATCGACCGGGACGTGCACAGGACACCAATCAGGTCGAATTTGAGTTTTTTTTGGAATATTGGTTTGCTCCTGTCTTCCTTTAAAAACGTTCCGTTACGTTTTATTGCTCTATTACATTTTAATTTTTTTAGGTACAGGTCAATGTAAATCCGAATCCTGCTGGCAGTGGTAGTGCAGCTCATAGTGATGGAGATGCACCAGAGATACGGAAGTACAAAAAAAAGTTTAGTGGGGATGTAAGCGTTATTTTTCGTCAGAAACGTTTTAATTTTTTTATGAGTGTTAATTTGTCAGTAAGCTTTTCTTTTCATTAACCTTATTCAGATACTCTGTGCAGCGTTATGGGGCGTCAACCTCCTTATTGGAACTGACTCAGGCTTGATGTTATTGGATCGTAGCGGGCAAGGGAAAGGTTCCTGGTGCTTAGTAGAATATGATTTCTTTTAAAAATTCGTGAGCTGTTTGTTTTTTTGGAGGGGAGAGGGGTTTATTGCGAATTTCAACTTTTGCAGTATACCAGTTAATCACGAGAAGACGTTTTGATCAAATGACGGTTCTTGAGGGACAAAACATTCTTGTCACTATCAGTGGACGGAAGAGAAGGATCCGAGTTTACTACCTCTCTTGGTTAAAACAGAAAATCCTTCGGACAGAAGGTGTAAGTGGGATTGAGGTGTAGTCGGAACTTTAATCTTTTGTTTTTTGCCACCTCTAAATTCTCACAGTTTATATTTTTGTACATGCAACTGATAAGCGTTATTTAAAATTTGTTTCCAACTACCACTTTGCATTTTGCAATTTTCTTCTAGTCCTTGCGCTTAGGATAATCGCGACAAGCGAAATGTCTAGTTTTTAAGTTGATCCTGTTTCTTTTTGATGGCTTTATTTAGTCATTATTCTTCTGTACTTTCACCGATTGTCAGTAAAAACTTTACATTTCTGACAGATGGAGAAGAGGAATGGATGGGTAAATGTTGGGGAGTTACAAGGCGCTGTGCATTTTAAAATTGTTCGATATGAACGAATCAAATTTCTTGTCGTTGGTTTAGAGAGTTCAATTGAAATCTATGCCTGGGCTCCAAAACCATATCACAAATTTATGGCTTTCAAGGTTAGTTTGTAAACAGGTGCTATTAGTGACTTGATTTCATTGTAATTTCATCTTTTTTAAGTTGAACTTTGCCCGGAAATTGCTTAGGACGTACGTTTGTTGCAGAATTTCCAGCAGCTTGCACATCTTCCGCTGGTTGTTGACCTGACGGTGGAAGAAAACGCACGACTGAAAGTTTTATACGGTTCTAGAGAAGGTTTTCACGCGATAGACCTCGATTCTGGCTCGATAGACGATATTTATATTCCAACTAATGTATTTTTTAAAATTGAGTCGAGAAAATTTTTTTTGCTTGCTTGAAAAATTTAATTTTTTAGAACGAGACCCCTGTGATGCCTCATTGCATAGTGATACTGCCAAATAGCAATGGTATGCAATTATTACTGTGTTATAATAACGAAGGAGTTTATGTCAGTACATATGGTAAAGCGACAAAGAATGTGTTTCTACAGTGGGGTGAAACTCCTTCTTCCGTTGGTAATTCTTTAATTTATTTAATCCATTTATCTAATAGTTCCTTTTTTACGTTTTATATACAAATGCGAACCAGTAAACACGTACATTTTTTGATTAAGGTGCTAAGCACAACGGTGGAGCAGCATAATAATTTTTTTCTCGCTTCTGTAACTTTTTTTTTAGCTTTTCTTTAATGTTGACGTACAACATTTAAAAAAGGGAAATCTTTTAGTTCTTATACAAGCGAGGGTAAAATAGTGGCATTTACGTATCTGTGGAATATGGCTCAGTGAGCTTTGTCTCAAAAAAATATTGCCAGATTGTAGAGTTTGTCAAAATTAAAGAGCACTCTACCATTTACTGGTATCATACTTTTGCTTCTGTTCAGTTAGGTTCTTTGAAATGTCCGAAAATGAGCAGTTCTGAAGTTGTTTTCAATACGCTGGCAGTGTTCACTTGGGTGAAAAAATACGTGTTAACACTTATCGCTTCACGACTCAACCCTGTTGAGCATTTTTGTCTTTTTTTGGAAGAAGAAGGATGACAGGTTTTTACATAAAATGCAGTAAAATTTGTCGTGCAATGTCAAAAAACTATGGGTTTCAGTTGGAATTTTTTCATTATTTTTTTTCCTTTTTGTGACATTTTGGCTTCAGCTGTAGGCATATATAAACGGCGGAAAATTGTAGAGCTGGTAAGTGGGATGTTAAGATTTGCAATTTTCAGTTGGGTTGTTCCGGTGCTGTGAGTTTTTCCATATTTTTATGCTTATTAGCGAGTTTTTACTGAATTAGAAAATAGCAAGATTTTTTTTACATCTTTGGGATGAAATAGGTCGGGTTGAGGAAGTGCGTGTTGGTCGTTATTTATTTACGCGGGTGAAAGCAGGGATCAATTCCCAGATTTCAAGAACAGAGATTTGCTATCACTGGGAATATTCATATGGTAGCTTAATGATGTTTGATGACTTAACAATTGGTCGGATAACAGCTACTCCTGATGAGCGTCTGGCAGCAGTTGTTCATTCCCTGTGCTGATTCCTGATATGGTGACTTTGTGTTGCTTGGCACGTAGCTGCAATTGCTCCTCTCATCGCTTTCAGAGGGCATGTTCTTTTATTGGCAACTACTATACTGATATCACTTTAAGGATTTTCGATAACGTTTGTGTTTTTTGTCATTGGGGTATTGTCTCTTCATAAGTGCTCCATTGTTTTTTTTTTTTTTTTTGAAACAGCTGGTTTTCCATAGTACTCTGGGTCATCATTTTGTTGAAACCTTTAATTTTCTAAGAAAAGCTCCTTTAGTTTATGGCAAGATTATTCCATGGTAAACATTCTTGATGCACATGTCAACTCATCGTACGGATGTTTCTGTACAAGAGAAAAGCACTTTGACAGGGAAATGCATTAAGAGCCAGACAAGTACTTGTGCAGTGAAAATTTTGCATCCAGATTTTTTTTTTTTTTT